>CATIWF010078244.1:0-12857 GCA_949630135.1 Balakata baccata | reverse complement strand
GGCCATAGGCCTTTTCTTTTGCTTTTGAACATTTGTTTGGGCCATAGGCCTCTTCTTTTGCTTTACAATGCCATTTAGCTAGTCACAACTCCTTTTAAATCCATATGCATATGCAATTTGCATCAATCATTACTTAACATTTGCATTTATATCACATTTGCATATTCAACAATTAATCACTTCATGTAAGAAAAGCATATAACATAACCATGTATTTAAGTCATTCATCTCCTTTTGATATCATATCCATACCATGACAATCACGTAATTCATATGGCCACAAGTCAAGTCACGTTGCACATAGCACATAATAATCACATTACACGTAACACGTACCAAAGAAATCGTTCGATAATTAAACTCACCTTTTCTTTTGCTAATAAGCCTCTATCTTACTGTCTTTCACTTTCTTGAGACTCTCCAATATGCTGTGGACCTAATTGAATATATGCTTGGTAATTCGTAGCTAAATAAACTTAAACAAATTGAAGTATGCATTTTAAGGACCACTAACTAGGATTTGATCTAAAGGCAGTGTAACCTTCATGTGTTCATTAGCTCATAACTTTCTCTATACTAATCCAATTTGCATGATTCTTGTTTCCAATTAAATCCAACATGTAGAGATACTACATACCTAAATTTCAGACCAATTGGACCATTGTGGAATATTTTATGCAATTTATAAACATGTTCTGTTCTCTGCCCTGTTTTTGACTATAGGCAGTTTTAAGAAACCAATTTTGCTTCTTCATATCTTCTAATGTGTAAGTCATATTTATATGAAAATTTGTATGAACATATAAATGTTAAAATGGAGCATTTTTCATGTTGAAAACTTTCATCCATTCTGCCTCTAAGGTCCTCGTATAGTAGGGTAATTGGGACTAGTCAGAAACAGGGCTGGTATCTGGACTAGTCTGACTAGTGAAAGCTATAACTCACAACATATATAACATATTGAGGTGAAATTTGTGCCAACCTTTAGCTAAGACATATACCTATAACTTTCATGTTTTGACCATTTACATATTATGTCTATAAGGAGCTCAAAATTGGCAATCAACGGACTGGACCTGCCCAGGACACTAAGCAGGCAGCTCAAATATGGAACAGGCATGACTCTCTTGCCTATAAATCAACATTCTTCCATAATCTGGTCCTGAAATTTGGTATAAAACTAGATAACACATATATCTACAACTTTTATATTTTGAGATTTCTCAAATAATGACTCTATCATATAGAAACATAATCAAAACAGAAAGTGATTCAGTTAGGTTCCTCAATGGAACCAGTTCTAGTCCGATGCCCATATCTTTTTATAGACACGAAATCATGCAAAACTATTTATATATCCATGAACCTAAGACAAAAATCTACAACTTTGATGGTGTTTCTCAAAAATCAGTCTCTATCATGAAGAAAACGGAGCAACAACTGACTGTTGCCAAAACATAATTCTAGAAGTGATATAGTCACTTTACTACCTAAATCATGATCTAACAACATTCAAATCATGATTATCAATAAAGAAAGTGATGAATAACTCACCTGTGACCAGTTATGGTTGAGTTTGAGGAAGAAAATTGGAAGAAAAATGAAGAAGAGGAAGAAATGGCAGCTGGATGAAGAAGGGCCAATTCTGCCCTTTTATCCAAAGTTGTCGACTTACTTTTCTTCCTTTTTTTTTTTTACTTTTACTTTTTTTTTCTGATATTATTTTTAAATAATTTAAATAATTAATAATTAATTAATTTTATTATTATTATTATTATTATTATTATTATTATTATTATTTTCACTACATAATTACAGGTACTTAGTGCCAAAATACTATGTAGTCAAATTGTTTACTTTAATTTAACTTTGCTAAATTTCATTTATTTCAAATGTAATCATTTATTTAATTTCATTTTCAATAACTTGTATCCTTATTTAAATTATAGCTAGACACGTACAACTTGGTCCTATTGCGATAAACTGACCCGTGTCAAGTCTATCTCGTGAATACATTCACACCAAAATCCCTACGTATGCATGTGTTTCATATGAATGACATATATATAAAATAAATATGTCCAAATGTAATGCGTGTTATAATGCATGTGGGAAAGTCGAGGATGTTATACAAAGTTTCTTGAGTAATGATCCCGATAAGTGGCCGTGGATATACTCTCCTTCTAATAGGAGCATAAAATCCTCTATTGGCTACCTAACTATCTTTAAATACCAACCTATACTCAATCACCACTCTACAACCGACCTCTCCTAAACGCAATAAGGAATGGAGTCAAAGTACAATATCAGTATCTAAGATAACCTTGAGCACCTTAAGTCCAAGGATATTTGCACCATTGCTATGATGAAATTATCATTGACATATGATTAGAATACCTATATGATAATTTCATAGCGGGTCTCCGATAAACTTGACTACTTTAGCAAGTATCCATATGTTAACTCTAAACATCTCATGTTTATAGTTTATGAGAACTACTACTTGATCCAATCAAGGACTAAAACATGTGCTAGCCTATCTAGATTAATGATGTCGCATCTCATTGATCTTATGGCTAGGGATGATTTGGATATAAATACAATTACACATGATAGGAATCTCATTATCATGATCTCATAATGATTTCCTTCATGCTATGTTTATATCATAGACTTTATTAATTAATTTAAGATCTAATCAATTCATAATATAAATAAACATTAATAAATGAAAATTCCTTTATTCATATCAATGAAAAGTGTACATATAGTGCTAAAGGTGATTTCCTTTAGAGCACTTCTCTAACAATGTTTTAGATCAAAGTGGTTTGTATTGGATTTTTTCTATTGTGTATGGGGGTCGCACTTCTAGTCTCAAATGTTATATTTAGACTGAACTTTCTTCTCATACTGTTGATATTAATGGCTCCTGGCTCATAATGGGTGATTTCAACTCCATTTTTACACAGGATGAAATTCAAAGAGTGTGAAGAATTTTGTAAGCAAGTCTTCTCTCTTTAATGATTGGATTTCTGCTAACTCTCTTATTGATCTTTTGATCTTGGTCTCAAAGACCCTTGTTTCACTTAAAGTAGAGGGGAATCTCCTTCTACCTATAAAGCAACTAGGCTTGATAGAGCTTTGTGCAATATTGAATGGCATTCTTCTTTTCTGAAGGTTGTGGTCCACCATCTTCCCAAATTACATTCTGACCACACCTTGATTCTTATTGATGTTCGCCTAAGAATAAGGTGCCTTTAAATTGGCCTTTTTGCTTTGTTATGTGGTATTGTACAACAGTTAGTTTCCTATTTAGAGTGATTTGTGTAATTAAGGGTAGGAAGGAAGGATTTGTTTCCTATTGTAGGGTTCATATAGTTATATATGTATGGGGCATATCCTATAAATGAAATGATCAAATTCCCTCCAAACTCTTTATTGTTTACATAGTATTAGAGCTTCTAGGTTTTTTGGGTCCAATTCATATTTTTTTCTGACTTGCCCTAGAGAGCATATTCGTGGAATTTTTGGGTCACTGTTTTAGAGTGATATTTGAATGTCACCGCTTGCCCTAGGAGTAGTGTTGCTTATCAATTTATGCTTCCCTAAGCCTCATACATGAGCCAATGCACCTTCCAAAGGATTCTGCTATAGTACTACTGTCGGTGTGTGCCTTGTTGGAGATTACTATGTTCGGTCTTATTTGACTTGCCTCAATATTGGTGCTCCTCTGGTGGTGTCCTTTTATCTATTAGGGAAGTTTTTCTCTCTATCCTAGTTTCTTTTCTAGTATCACCGATTGTGAGTATTGTTATTTGGTGTTGTCATTTGTGATTTTTTGTTGTTTGGGTAGTTGATTTGCTACTGTTTGAGAGTTTGGGTGTGTTTGGGCATTAAAATTCTTCTCTACCTAGTTAGGCCTACATCAGTGTAGTGTGAGGCCTTTTCATGTTACAGGTTTTGTCTTATTTGATTATTTTGACCAAATATGAAGAAGAGTTACCAAAATTTTCTAAAATCTCAGCCTAGTTAGTCTACTCTTGTAACTACTCTCATCGAATGAGGTAAACCTAAAACATGTCTTGTGTTTTTCTCTTCCAAATGGGTTATTGATTATGGTGCCACATACCATATGATAAGTAATTGTAGTTTATTTTCTACCTTTCAAAAACACACATCTAACTCTAATGTTACTTTGGATCCATATCATCTGTCCTGGGGTCTAGCACAATTCTTCCCACTCCATTGCTTCATTTGTCATCTGTTCTTAGTTTACCTTAAAAATATCTTTCAATTTAATTTATGTTAGTAAACTTACTTGTACATTAAACTCATGTGTCTCATTCTTTCTTGATTATTCTGTATTTCAGGATCTTGGTAAGGGATATAAGTATATGGGCATTACATTCTTGATACAAAAGTATTAAGATCTATAGCTTGTTCTAGAGTAGTCACACCTTTGGAGCACATTGTAGGTTTGTCATTCCTCTTTTTTGTATCAAAGAAAATTTGTATAACATTATCTTCATTAAATTGATAGTCATGTCAATTTTCAAAACATTATTATCTTAGTTCAAATCCATGTGTAAATAAAAGAGCTAGTACTCATTTTGAGTTAGTTCATTCAGATGTGCCTTGTCCTGTCACATCCAAATCAAAATTCAGTTATTTTGTTACGTTTCTTGATGATTATTCTTAGATGACATGGTTATATTTAATGAAAGATCGATCTGAAATGTTTTCTCATTTTTCTACTTTTTATGCTGAAATTAAAAATCAATTTTGTGTATCAACTTAAATTTTGAAAAGTGATAATACTAAAGAATATTTGTCTATCACTTTTCAAAATTACATGCTTCAACAAGGTATTCTTCACTAGACTTCTTCTATTGATACACCATCTCAAAATAGGGTTGTTGAGTACAAAAATAGAAACCATATAGAAACTGCAAGGCATTATTGTTCCAAATGAAATTTCCTAAATTTTTCTAGGCATATGTTGTCTCTACAGCTTATTTTTTGATAAATCACTTGTCATTGTTTGTTCTCAATGGTTAGACACCTTATCATATTTTGTTCCCAAACAAAGTATTATCTCCTATTGAACCTAGTATATTTTGTTGCACTTGTTTTGTTCGAGATGTTCATCCACATGCTACAAATTAGACCCTAAGTCTTGTAAGTGTATTTTTCTTGGGCATTCTTAGGTCTAAAAAGGATATAGGTGTTATTGCCCTACTATTAACAGGTATCTTCTTTAGCTGATGTCACATTTTTAGAAGATACTCCATTTTCTTTATACAAGTCAAGGGGAGGATAATGATGGTTAATCTATACTGTTACATCTTCTATTCCTATTCCTATTGTGTTTGTCGTTGATCAACCTAAGCCTCATATAGTACAAGTCTATTCCCAATGAATATTTGCCTCAAATCTAAGTCCTGAGCTAGCTACATCCACTCCTTCATTATTAGATCCAATTCTTCAGTCTGTCCATCCGGATGACCTTCCTATTGCTCTTCAGAAAGGTAAACGTCAATGTATTTATCATGTTTCTTCATTTGTGTCTTATAATTATTTGTCACAATCATCATGTTCTTTTATAGCTTCTCTAGATTCAATTTATGTTCTTAAAAATGTTCATGAAGCACTATCTCACCCTTGCTGGTGTCAAACTATGATTGAGGAAATGAATGCCTTAGAAAACAATTGCACTTGGACTTTGGTGAACTTACCTACTGACAAGAAAGTAGTTGTATACAAGTAGGTATTGTAGTCAAATTTAATTTTGATGGATCAATGGCTCACCTAAAGATTTGCTTCATAGATGAAGTGGATTACTCTGATACTTTCACCCATATGGAAAAATCGACTTCAGTTCGATTATTCATTTCTCTAGCAGCTATATACGGTTAGCCATTCTACCAGCTTGATGTTAAAATGCTATCCTACATAGAGATCTTCAAGAAGAGGTTTATATGGAGCAACCGCCTAGGTTTATCACTCAGGGCGAGTCTAAAAAGTTTATCATCTTTTTGAAGTCATTGTATGGACCAAAACAAAGTCCTTAAGCTTGGTTTGGAAAATTTAGTGAAACAATAGAGAGATTTTGGATAAGGAAAAGCAAATATGATTATATTGTTTTCTATAAGCAGTCCATATCCGCCATCATTATAATTTTATATATATGTAAATGATATTGTTATCACTAAGCATGACATATAGGGAATCTCATCCTTAAAGTCCTTATAGAGCTAGTTCAATACTAAGGATTTGGGACACCTAAAGTACTTCTTGGGGATTGAAGTGTTACGGAGCAAAAAATGTATTTTCTTGTCTCAGATGAAGTATGTTTTGGATTTGTTAAATGAAAATGGGAAATTGGAAGTCAAACCATGTAACACTTCAATGCTTCCTAACCAGTAATTCATAAAGGAGGGAGATGCTTTTAATGATCCTAAATGATATAGGAGATTGGTTAGGAAATTAAATTATCTTGTAGTGACCCTGTCCTAACATTACTCACTCAGTTAGTTTTGTAAGTCAATTTATGTCAACTCCTACAGTTCATCATTGGGTAGCCTTAGAACAAAGCTTGTGTTACTTGAAAAGAGCTCCTAGAAAAAGATATTTTATCGGAATCATGGTAACACTAATACTAAGTGTTTTTTCGATGAGGACCGAGCAAATTCCAAGATTAATAGAAGGTAGACTGCTAGTTATTGTGTTTATATTGGTGGTAATTGGGTTTCGTGGAAGAGTAAGAAGCAAAATGTTGTATTGCAATCTAGTGCAGAATCTAAGTATGGAGTAATGGCACAAGCTTTATGTAAGGTTATGTGGATTTCTCAACTCGTACCTAAGTTCAATCTTAAAGTTTCAATTCCAGCAAAGCTATGGTGCAATAATCAAGCTGCAATTCATATTGCTTCGAATCCAGTTTTATATCAACAAACTAAACACATTGAGATAAATTGTCATTTTGTTCATGAAAAATTCAATAAAATTTAATTTCTACATTTTATATGAAGACTAGAGAGCAATTAGGAGATATATTTACAAAAGCTCCTAATGGAGCTCGAATTTCTTATATTTGTAACAAGTTGGGCATAATTGACATCTATGCTCCAACTTAAAGGGGAGTGTTATGTGATATTGTATAGTTAGAGCTTTCCTATTTAGAGTGATTTATGTAATTAAGGATAGGTAAGATTTGTTTCCAATTTTGTATATTTATTTCCTATTGTAGGATTCATAGAGTTGTATATATATGGAGCTTATTCTTTTAGTGAAATCATCAAATTCTCTCTAAACTCTTTATTATTTACACGTTATATGTCTGCATGGCACTGACCCTGGTTGCAATGAAATGCTCCATTTTGAACGTTCTAGCTCGATGATTTGCTTACTAACTTGCATCATTTGTAGTCTTGCCTAGTTATTTGGAATAGGCAGCAGTTTGACAAAATTACATATAGAAGAAAACGTTTGTGGGCTCAATTATCTAGTGTTAAAAAACTCCTTGATTCTAAAGTTACAAGTCAATACATGAAGTTGGAAACCAGGATTCGAAAAGAACTTGATCTAGTATTGCAACATGAAGAGTTGATATGGTTTCAAAAGTCTAGAGAGGAATAGATAAAGTCTAGAGATTGAAATACTAGCTTTCTTAATACCAACACCATTGTCAAGTGTAATCATAATAACATTCGAAGTTTGAAATTAGCTAATGGTGATTGGATTACTAAGGATAATAGTTTAAAATGCATGGCCCATAACTTTCATGAAGATTTATATGTAGCTGATCCTAATTCCATGGTTTGTTTTCTTAATAATGGCCTTTTTCTTTCTCTAACTGGTGCTATGGTGGATAATCTTCAAAAGCCTTTCGTTGCAGATGATGTTAAGCAAGATTTTTTTTTGGAACGAGTCCTTGGAAGGCCTAGGCCCCAATGGTTTCTAGGCTAATTTCTTCTAGTAATCGTGGAATAGAGTGGGACCCTTCCTTTTTAATATGGTTTTTGGTTTTCTTCATGGTTTAGCACTTAGCATTCTATCAAACACTCTAATTGTGTTTAATCCAAAAGTTACTAGCCTTAAGACTCTAAATCAAATGCAGCCTATAAGTCTTTATAAAGTCATTACCAAGACTTTAGTCAATTAGATTAAGCCACTTTTGCCTTATCTTATCTCACCTATGCAAAGGATTTTCATTTTGGGGCGTCATATTTCTAATAACATTATAATTTTTCATAAAATTATGTATAGTATAAGGATTTCCAAGAAAGGTAAAGGGATGATGACCTTAAAAATTGACCTAGCTAAGGCTTATGACAGACTCTCATGGGATTTTATTCTTAATACTCTTATGGATATTGGTCTTCCTAATTGGTGCTAGAATGTCATGGCATGTGTAGAGTTTTGCAATATGTCTTTATTGTGAAGTGGGGATAAGCTTTCAGAATTTGCCCCTACTAGGGGAATCAGGTAAAGAGTCCCATTTGTCAGTATTTTTTTGTACTTTGCATTGAATGCTTGTGTCACCTAATTTTGGAAGCTATTCACAATAATTCCTAGAAGCCAGTTAAAGTTTCTCCTCGGGGCCCTCACTTTTCTCATATTCTTTTTGTGGATGAAATGATGTTATTCGCAGAGATAAGATTCGTGTTATTAAAGACTGCTTAGGTAGGTTTTGTAAAGATTCAATACATCTAGTGAATTACACTTAGTCTAGCCTTTTTGTTTATGCAAATGTTGATACAAATTTGGCTAAGGAGTTGTTTACTATCTCGAGAATCCCTTTGGTCTCTGATTTAGGTGTTTACTTAGGAGCTCTAACTATTCATGGGAGAGTTAAAAAGCATACAAATAATTACATCATTGATAGAAACAACAAGTTAGCTAGCTGGAAGGCCAGAAACCTCTCTTTGGCTAGTAGAATAACCTTAACTCAATCTACCCTTTCTTCCATGGCTTATTACATTTTGAAACTCCATTGGTTTCATATGGGATTTGTGATTCCATTAAAAAGATTTACAGGAATTTCATATGGGGCCATAATAGTTATGAATGAAATATCCACTTAGTTAATTGAAGTACTATTAGTAAGCTAAAGAGTTAGGCTGGACTTGATATATGGAATTTGCATATCATGAATAAAGCTCTTCTAGCAAAACTCACTTGGAAAATTGATAAGGGTGTGAATACTTCTTGAGTGTCTCTTATGAGCAAAAAGTACTTAAGAGAAGGTTTTGATGTAGGAAATGCAGTCATTAAGAGGAATGTGTCTTTTGTATAGCTGGGCATTTGTACGGGGAAGGATATGATCTATCAAGGAAAGAAAAGAAACATTAGAAATGGCATGTCCACATTCTTTAGACCAATTAATGGCTTTTTTATGTTCCTTTATTAAATTATAATTTCATTTCCATTCCAAAAGCTGAGCAAGCTAAATTCGTTTGTGTGTTGGCAGCCGGGAAAAAGTCTAAGGTGGGAGATTGTTCATCATTTTCTTCCTGATATTGTGCAGCAAAAACATTCAGTTGTCTTAATCCTCGAAGATTTGAATGCAAAGGACTTTGATGTTTGGAAATTCACTACCTTAGGTAATTTTACTTGTTAGTTTAGCTTATAAAGTTATGTCTGCTTCTGATGATTCTCACGATAATAAGATTTAGAGATATTTAAAAGATCCCTTATGCCCAACGAATTAGAGTTTTCATTTAGCTTGTTACTTATAATAAAATTTTGAGTAATGATGCTAGATGCAAAAGAGGCCTTGCTTAAAACTTGTATTGCAGTTATTGTGGCAATGTTGTTGAAACAGCATTGCATGTACTTCAAGATTATGAGAAAGCTAAAGTCGTTTAGTAATCATGTTTACCTCCTTCTACTTAGCAGCAATAGCACATGTTAAATCTGAATGATTCGAACACTATTAACTTGAGTAAACTAGTTGATATGGAAATTGAAGGGTCTTGGAGTATTGCATTTGCTATTATGGTTTGGTGGCTGTCACGCCCACTATTTAGGGCTTATGTGTGTGTGTGTGTGTGTGTGAAAATATGTGGGATATATGATAATATAAGTAGTATAAGGTGTTATATAAATGTTATAAAATGATACAAGTGTTATAAGAGTGATTAAAGTATGAAGCAATGAGAAGTTAAAAAAGGCATTTCGGTAATTAAAAGTATAGATGTTATATGGTAGGTATATGAGAAGTATATTGTAAGGTGTATATATATATATATGAGACTTAGTTTAAAAGTTTTCATGTTACTCTAAGTGACAAGATGCTTAGCGTTTGTGTGGTTTTCTCTCATACGCAAGTTTGAGAAAACGAGTTGAAGTTGACTAAAAGACAGAACCCGGGGAGTCGAAGGTTAAGCTGGCACTAAGAAAGGATGATGATACATGGATATCTTATATACATAGTTGTAATAAGGTTTTTCTTTGTATTTTGTTTTTTAGAAATGTTGTATTATTTTGAGCTAGGTGTAGCTCAAGGGTGTCAAGAATTGTAAAGTAAAGTTTTATTTTCACAAACTGTATTTGATTTTCGTTTTTAAGTTATCATGGCCATGATACATGGAAAAGTTTTAAATTGAACAGATTTTCAATCACATGCATCATAATATCCTTCGATATAATTAAATGGAATTCTAATCATAACGAGGGGGTGTTACAATAGCTGTGGAGGTGGAGGAATGAAAGGATCTTCCAGAATTGGGATGTATCTCTTTCTATTAAGCAGTCTTTCCTCAAGCAGTATATAGCAAAAAATGAGCAAGCCTGAAATGTTCATCATGATTTACTTACTTCAACAAGTTAAACCATGAAACTAGTGGGTTGGAGTCCTCATAGCTGTTTATGGATCAAATTAAATATTGACATGTGCTCTAAAGGCAACCCAGACATCGCTAGAGGCGGGGCATTATTTCGTGATTGGAATGGGGATTGGCATCATTGTTTTTTTATCAACATTTGTTTCTACACTGCGATTGAAGCACATCTGTGTGTTGTTCTCAAAGGCTTAACTATTGCATAAGACAAGAAGTTCAATAGGCTCCTTATTGAGGTTGGCTCTCATATTGTTATGCAGTAGCATACTAGTGGATTGGATTATGATGGGCCTCATGTTAATCTAGTTCATTCTTGTACTAGCTTAATCTGTACTTTATCTAAAGTTTCTATTTAACATGTCTTTTGTGAGAGTAACAGAGCTGTGGACTAGCTTTTGATTGAATCACTGAGCTATGATAGAGGTGTCATTGATTTATAACAACCCCCGGCTCGTATCTTGCAGCACTTGATGAATGATGTCATTGGAGTGGTGTGGCCATAAAGAGTCCCAAAGTGAATTTTTTTTTAACTTTTTGCCTCCATCGTTACCCAAAAAAAAAAAAAACAAAAAGCCTCCAACCTTCCTACCAAAACGACTGAGAAGGCCATCTGAAAAACTTATTTCCATATATCAAAATTAAAATTTGAAAGTGGTTTTGAGTAATTTGTTCTTAGCAATAATATAATATTTGTAGGCAATTATCATCCATCTTTTCTTATTAATCCATCATGTTGTCTTCTAAAAGGCTAAAACTAAAAAAATAATATTCCATTTCAATTTTCATTGTAACGCGTATAAAGTAATGCCTAAAATTTAACACGGGTTTATATGATACACGTGGGAAGTTGTAATTATTAATCGGGTTCAAAAATAACAAAAGAATTATGATTTTATTAAAAAAAAAATAGGGACGTGTCTGCACAGGCGGCACACCCATGCTAGGCCATGCACACCCGTGCAATTGCCCAAGAGAAGACCAATTTAAATGCCGCTTTCTTCTCCTTTTAATTATTTCTGCTTCCCTAGCCGCCTCTCCACTTCAAAAATATAGCAAATACCTCTCTTCCTCCATAACTCTCAATTCCTTAACTTTAAAACACCAAAACACCATCTAATATCAACACTAAATAAGAGATTTTGGGAGTATTAAGCACGAACACGAATTTTCTTCTGGGATAGCCAATTGTTTTCCTTCGATTTAACCACAAATCAGTAAGTTTTCATAGTTTTAATCATCTAAAGGATTGGGACATTGATTAGAATGGATTTAATTGAGCCTTCATGGATTAAACCTCAAAGCTAGGGTTTTCATTATAGATAATTAGTTTTTAAAGGAAGAACACTATTTTTAATCTGATTTTAGTTGTTTGATACGTATTCTTCTTGTGAGGGAGCGATATGGAAGGTAGGGCTGTTTATGGATATCAATTAACCATCTCCTTCATCCAATCCATATTCAAAAAATTAGTATTCAAATGGTATTGTTTTAAGTTGGATTGAATAATTATGTGTTAATACTTTTTTGTGGGTTGGTTTGGTTTTGTTAAATTTACCAAATTACTAACCAAACTATTTAAAATCATCACATCACTTTATTTTTTTATATAGAATATTAGTCCATTTTGTTTTACTTACTTTTAAAATATAATAAAACTCATTTTATAGTTTGCCTTTTCAATTCATTATTATTATTATTATTATTATTATTATGGATTTAGTTTCCAGATTAAACATTTAAATATATTTCTTAAAGAATTATTGATATTAAAATAATAATTTGATCAAAAGTATTGAAATTAAAAATAATATTTAATGGGTACCAATTTAAACTCATACAAAATTTTAAAAAATAACTTAATTTTTTTACTGTTTTTACTCAAAAATTTTATTAAATTTGTTATAAAATTTTTAGAAAAATTACTTTAGCCATTTTTAATATGTTTACATAAAAATTTTCAATATTATTTTTTCTAAATTTTTTATTATTAAAAATAAATTATATGATTTTATA
>CATIWF010078217.1:0-20578 GCA_949630135.1 Balakata baccata | reverse complement strand
ACAAGTGTAACGAGAAAATATAATATCGATATGAGAGAGCGGGAAGTAGTTGGGAGTTTTATTTTCAATAGAAAATATATTAAAAATGACTTTGTAGTTAATTAGAAATTATTGTTGTTCAGGCGCAATTACGAGACCGGCGCCAAAGGAAGACCTGGGAAAAGAGCCGGCAGATATCGGCAAATGAAAGTTGAGGTCTGTACAATAATTTATAATTTTAGCCATTGAATGTTTAAAATATGATTTTAATGAAGTTTTGATTTAAATGAGTTATTATGATAAAAAGTTTGAAATATTATGCCATAATTTTCCTACAAAACCTCAATTCCTCTTTTTCACAAATTCAACATCAAACACATTACCAAGCTAAAATTTATTCACAACAATCATACAAACCAACTTAAATCAATAAAAATTTGAAAGAAAAGCGAAAAAAATCTCACCTCAAATTTTTTTAGAATTTTTGACCACTATTTGATTTTCCTCCAAAAATATTTTTTTCACTACTACTTAATTTCTTATACCTCCTTAGGCTTGGATTATGGTAATTTGTGAGAGAAAATTGAAAAAGGAAATGGTATGTTGGTCGTGCAAAGGAAGAAGGAGAAGAAGATGATAGGGTTTTTACTTTTTTTGATGAATTATTGAGTTTTTTGGCATTTTTTGACTTTATATAGTTGATTAGAGCTTAATTAATCTTAATTGAGCTTAATTCTTGCTCCTATTGGTCAATTAAAATTAACAAAAAAAATAGTTTGAATTTTATCCAAATTAATCCAAAATAAACTTTGACTTTTGACTTTTTCCACCAAATTTCCAAACTTTTCAATTTAGTACTTGAGAAAATTTATTTTCTTAAATTTCATATCTCAAATGACCTTTTCTTCTCAAATTGAATATACCAATATTCTTAGAAAAATATTTTCTTTGGAATAGTTTTTCCGATTTTGCAAAACGACCACCAGTGCCAAAATTTTATTTTTGCGGTTTAGTCATTTTTCTAAATCATGCCCGTAAAAATTCATCTGAAGTCCGATTTCTAAATTATCAGTTTTAAAAATCTTAGAATTCAATTGTGATCACCTTGGCATTATTGTGATAGTAAACGCATATCTCTAACTCTAACTCTCAATAGGAATATCGGACTGTAAATCTACACCGGGAACATTATTTATGCAAATCGGAGCCCTGAACCTCCAAATATCTCCATATAACTTCACCTATAGCCTTAAAATATTATTCTTCCCATTATGATATGCTTAACTCAAATTCTTACTGCTGGGCGAAAACTCTGTATTCCCGACTCAGTCCGTTGCCTTGATTTACATGTATGATACGAAATTGTAACGTTTTATCAAATCAACTCAATATTCATATTAAGCGTCATATTATCATATTAAATTAGATTTTTCACGCTCATATGTCTGTATTTAGACTCTGGTCGGTACGCCTCTGTACTGCGATACAAACGACAACAATACGTGTATACGGTCAGGGTCTATATCGCGGACGTGACAATGCAACATTGCTTCCATAACATACACTGAGTGCCAATCTGGTTATCTTTTCAAATGATCTGATTGTCGAGGTTTTGAGGCCTTAAATACAATTGGTTCTTGTTCCTCATGCTTTGGTGTTGCTTTAGAAGAATTCATTTTGCAACTTTTTTTCCATAGTCTCTGCATTTCTTTCATTATGTTATCATGACTTTCTTTTTTCTGTAATTTATCTTCTAGAAAGATAACATCTCTATTGACAATAACCTTGTGGCCAATGGGATCTCATAGGTAATATCCCTTTACTCTATCAATATACCCAAAGAATAGACATCTTCTGGATTTTGGATCCAACTTTGTTATTTCTTGGGCATTGTACATTACATACACATGACTTCCAAATATATCGAGGTTTGAATAGTCTGTCTTCCTAGTCCACAACTCTATCGGGGCCTTTAACTCAATTGTTGTTGAAGGTGCCTGATTTATCACATAATAGGTAGTACTAATTGCTTCTGCCTAGAACGATTTTTCGAAGCGCAGCTCCCAAGATTTCTCTTGTTCTTTCCAATAAGGTTTTATTCATCTGCTCTGCCACTCCATTTTGTCGAGGAGTGTATGCTATAGAGAACTACCTTTTGATTCTTTATGGATTACAAAATTCAACAAATTCATGGTTGGTGTATTCTCCTCCATTATGTGTCCTTTAACACTCGATCTTCTTTCTAGAGTCAAGCTTTACCCGTGCTCTGAACATTTTGAAGATTGGAAACACATATACTTTCCTCTTGATAGGACACACCCAACATCTTCGGGAGTAATCATTAATGAAGGACACAAGTACTTTGCCCCTCCTAGAGACGTTACCGATGCTTGCCATATACATATGAGTGAAGCAATTCTAGAATTTGATGCGTTGAACTTTAACTTGTGCTACTTACTTGTAACACAATGCTGGCAAAAGAGTAAGGACACCTTAGTGAGCCTTAGAAATAGATTTTGCTCTGTAAGAATCTTCATTCCTTGCTTAGACATATGCCAAGTTTCTAATGCCACACCATTGTAGATCTTTCACTTGAACAACTTAAAGGAATTGATGCTTCTCTTTCCGATAAAGTCTCTCCTTTCAATATGTAGAAGTTCATAGCTGCCTTTTCTTTCTTCATAAGTATGAGTGCGCCTCAAATCACCTTTATAGTTCCTTTTTTAGCTTTGACTCTACAGCCAAGGTCATCTAGTTGACCTAATGATAGGAAATTCTTTTTCAAACCTTTCACATGCCATACTTGTTGAATGGTGCAAATTGTGCCATTATGGAACTTCAATTTGATGGTTTCAATGCCGATAATCTTCAAGGCATGATCATTGCAACTATTCAAAGATCCCTAAGAGAGCGGTTCATATTGATGCTTGTCAACTTTGACCTACCTCGATCCTAACTCCTATTTGAGCCACATTCCTTTGACCTCTCTCTCATCATCACTAGGGCCTTTGCTTATTGTTGGTAACTTCTCATCCTTATTCTTATGCCAATTTTTCTCTTTGAGAATAGTAGCTATAATATCATCAGAGCTCAGATAGTCTGTGATGATATAATTTGTTAAATTGATGATAAGCAGATTATAAGTATCAAGTAGACTTTGAAGCAAAAGTTCAACACGTTCCTTTGGTCCTATTTTATAACCCAGTGATGTGAGTTGAGAAAATAGAGTATTTAAAGTGTTGATGTACTCAATCACTAAAGTGAATTCTGACATCCAGAGAATGCATAATTTCCTTTTAAGGAAAATATTATTGTGAAGTGACTTGACCTCATGCAATTTTGTAAGATGATCCCAAATCTCCTTTTTCGTTTTCTTTTCTTCAATGCTTGACAATACTCCATTTGCCAAAGCAAGATCAATATTTGCAATAGCATTTCCATCTATTTCATTCCACTATTATCATATGTGAATTCTACCGGCCTTTCACTGATAGCCGCCACGTAATTATCTTTTCTCAAGATAGCATTCATTTTCAATTTCCACAATGAGAAATTAATCCCATTGAATTTTCAATCGCAAACTGCCATTGCTTCTACTACATCCTTCAAGGGTAAACAATAATCTAACTTATTTTTTAATGTGGAGTATCCACTTATTTGTGGCAACCATAGAGTATATAATAAGTAGATATTAATACCTAAGTCAGGTTCTGATACAACTTGTTATAAAAAATTAGGATCGGATAGAGCATGGTCACAACTAATAAAAAATAATAATAAAATGGAATAAATATATTTTACGTGGAAAATCCCCAAACAAATCAAAGTAAAAACTAAGGACAATGATGGAAGATTTCACTATGAAAGAACTAAGAAATTACAATTTCTCTCTAAATTCTAGGAGAGAATAATTAAACTCTCTCTCAAAAAATTAGGAGAATCATTATAGATATATTTTTTTTGTCTCTCTATTTTTCTCACACTAGGAATCTCTCATTCTCATTTGCTATGCCCATTTGCAGGGATAAATGTACAAATGGTACCAATCCTTTTTACTTTGTTACAATTTGGTACCAAACATTTTAATTGTTATAAATTGATACCTAAGTCAAAATTTTAGTAAAAAAAATGATGTTCATCCTGTAAAAATGTCACGTCAGCCAGTCAACATACCATGTCAACCGGTCAACATGCCACGCCAGCTTTTTTTACGAGAATTTTGATTTGGGTACCAAATTATAATATTATTGAAAGTTTTGGTACGAAATTGTAACAAAGTGAAAATATTTAGTACCAGTTTAAAACAATTAAAATGTTTGGTACCAATTTATAATAAAGCGATAAAAATTGGTACCATTTGTGCAATTAGCCCCCCATTTGCATCAACTAAGTACCTATTTAGGCAAAAGAATTGCTCAAGCAATGGCCAAAATGGGGGCCACGTTAATATCTTCCAAACCATTTGAATTACTTAGTCTTACACCTTCCATATCATTGCCAAATCAATAATTTGGTTAATAAATGAGGGAATCACATGTGAAGAATGACAAATTATATTGTGGACCTTGGTCCACAGAGCATTATGGACCTCACACGTATGAGAGTGGTAATAAAATACGGTAGTAATATTGTAAATAAAGCAAACTTACACAGGTTTATTATTTTTCTTTAGAGCATGGATGCTCGAAATTTTAAGGAGCAACAAGAAATATTTTTCAAGATGGAGTTTAATTTGTATTTTCCATTTTGGAGTGGGAATTTTTTTTAGCAACTGTAATAAGATTGTAAATTGCATGATTAATTTTTTTTTATTACATATGATGTGATTATTTGTGGTATATGATTGAATAATGTGAGCTTTAATTGTTAATTTTGGATTTAAAAAAATTGTAAATATATATATTAATTTACATGAGATTTAAATTATATATAAATTTTTATTTGGTTGATTTTTCCAAGTTTTTGCAAAAATTCAATCTTTATGTATAAAATCCATTTTTAGACGAGATGAGTATAAAAGTATACTCACAAAATATATATAGATATATTGACTCCAAATATTACTTTAATTTTAGCAATAATAATATGATTATATAATGAGCTCAGATTTATTTATGAAACATAAAGTACATATTAAAGAGGGGCAGTAAGTATTTTATTAAATCTAATACCATGTGTATGTTTATAGATCCATAACCATCCAAGTATAAATGTGATTACCTTTTATGATCATATGAGATATGACATGAATAAGACTAATGTGCAAACATTAACCTTAAAATTGGATTATGTGATAATTAAAAGATAAATTTACTACTTTATGAATACTAGTAGATTTTTAATCCGGTTAATGTGCAAAGTGGGACTTTAAAATTAGGATAAAAGACCAGGTAATCTTCATAAAGATAATGAATCCAATAAAAATGTAAGATGTCTACATTGAGGCTCTTTATGGGAGCATTAATATGCAAGTTATTGTATATTAATGATAAAATCAAATAATGTGTTTGACTTGTAGAATGGATGGACATCTAGTGTTGTAAGAATGCCATTTAGTAAAGCTGAGTGGTACTAGATTTAGTCCATTTATTCTACTGATCTCATGGATTGGATTCATATAATATGTTAGTCCGAGAATCTCATTTTGTGAAGCTGAGGGTTAGTGTATTAGGAGCCAGTTAAAAAGGATTAAATTGGATTTACAATTATTGTATTTGATAAGGAGTTGTCATCTCATTAATATGTTAATATTCTAAGAATACTACTACGGGAAGCTGAGAAATATTAATTAGAGTATTATTGAGACATAATTTACCCACTAGAAGTTCACCCTAACAAGACTTCCGTTTCCTACGAGGCAAGTATAGGATGCGCCAAATTAGTGGGAGAAACCATTATGATTGTGTGTCTAAAATCATTTTGTTTAATTGATTTGACCATTAATATATAATTAAACTGATATATTCTATTCTTTCTGCAATTGTTTTTCTTTAATAATATGGCTACACCATCACCACTCCAATCACTTTTGGACTATAATAGGCTCACCAGACCTAATTATATGAATTGGTTAAGGAACCTTAAGTTGGTGCTTCTCCAGCAATGCTTGTGGGATGTTACTAGTAAGCCAAGACTCATAGTGCTTGTCGCTAATGCAAGTGAGGCTGAAAAATAATATTACACGGATTGAGTTGATAAGAACACCTGAGCAAAGTATTATATACTTGCTTCTATGGAAAATAAGCTACAAGAACAATATGAAAAGATAGAAGCTTGTGATGACATTTTGGAGTTAGTAAAGGAAAGTTATGGCGAAGCTAGTAGGACTACCCACTTTAACTATTCCAATAGACTATTCTAAATGAAAATGAAAGAAGGCCAGGATATTGGTGAACATGTTCGTGAGATGATAAGGCCTATGCATTGCCTTGAAGATCTCAATTTCTTTATGGATGCAAAGCTTCAGATAGACCATACCCTAGCATCATTTTCACGTTCTTATGGAAGTTTCATTTCTAATTTCCATTTGAGCAAAGTGGAATGCACTTTGCAAGAGCTGTAGTAAAATTTGGTTTATTACCAAAATACTATGGTTTATCCCTAAAAGAAAGAGGCAAAAGTATTAGTGACAACTTGTTCTTCTCACCTAAAAAAGAGGAAGAAGAAAAAGATCACTATAGGAAAGAGTTCTACTCCCTCTTCCTTGCATCCTAAAAAGGGTAAGGGGATGGCAAAAGCTCTAGCTTCAGGTTAGCTTCAACCAAAGGCTGATAAAGGAATCTGCTTCCATTGTCAGAAGGATGGTCATTGGAAGAGAAATTGCACAGTTTATCTAAATAGTTTAGAGAAGACTAAAGGGAAAGGGGATACAAATCCTTCAGGTATTTCTCATCATTTGAATTTAAATGTTGATTTAAATTATGATCATTCTTTTAACTCATCATATGCTTAGGTCTTAGACACAGGAGCAATTGCTCATATTTGTTCCTTTGTGCAGGATCTAAAGTATAGAAAGTTGTTATATGATGGTGAGATAAAGCTCACTCTTGGTGATGGAATTGCAGCTGAGCAAGTGGGAGATATCTCTATTTTGTTAAACCATCATGTAATCTTATTATCGGATGATTTATATATTCCAAATGCTTATAAGAATATTATTTCTATATCCACTTTGACAAATAATAATTATGAATTCTTATTTTGCAAAGATGTGTGTTACATTTATTTTAATAATAATCTTATTGGCATTGGAACTAAACATCATGACTTACATTGATGGAGCAAACGTTGTAGCCGAGCAAGTGGGAGATATCTCTATTTTGTTAAACCATCATGTAATCTTATTATCAGATGATTTGTATATTCCAAATGCTTATAAGAATATTATTTATGTATCTAATTTGACAAACAATAATTATAAATTCTTATTTTGCAAAGATGTGTGTTACATTTATTTTAATAATAATCTTATTAGCATTGGAACTAAACATCATGACTTATATTATTTATATTGTAATAAGCCTAATAAGATAAATAATAAAGAGTTATTATTGAGCAACATAAATGACAATTCTAATCAAACTAAGTATGATGATTCAAGTATGACATGACTTTGACACTTAAGAGTTGGTCATATTTCTAATGCAAGGATCCACAAGTTGGTAGACATGAAAATTCTAAAAGATTTAGATTCTCAGTCTAATGATTCTATTTGTGAGTCATGTCTGCAAAGAAAAATGACGAGAGTTTCATTTGTTGGTCAAATGGTATATGCTGATAATCTTCTTGAATTGATTCATGCTGATGTTTGTGGACAGTTTAAGGAAAAGGCCTGAGGAGGTTATTGAATCTTTGTTACCTTTATAGATGATAAATCTAGATATGAGCATTTGTATTTATTGAAATATAAGTCTAAAGTCTTTGACAAGTTCAAAGAGTATGAAGCCAAAGTAGAAAATAAATTAGGAAAGAATATTAAAGCACTTTGATCGTATTAAAGTAGTGAATATTCAAGTACTGAATTTAATGATTATCTTAAAGAAAATGGAATTGTCATACAAGTCACTCCACCTAGTACACCTCAACTAAATGGTATGAGTGAAAGAAGAAATCATACACTATTAGACATGGTACGGAGTATAATCAGCTATACTGACTTGCCTATCTCCTTTTAGGGATATGCTTTAGAAACAACGTTATACATTCTTAACATAGTTCTTTCTAAATCTGTGGATAACACTCCATATGAGATATGGACTGGTAAAACTCCTATATTATCTCATTTCAAGATATGGGATTGTCTTGCCTATATTAAAAGGCAAAACATAGATAAGTTAAGAGGAACGATCCATTAAAGGCCAATTTGTCGGATATGCTATTGCTCTAAATAATTTAGGATATTATTTCTATCTACTTAACGAACAAATTGTCATTGTGAGTAGAGATGCCACTTTTCTTGATAAGGAGTTTCTCAAAGAAGGTGGCAAAGTCAGACATATAGTTTTGGATGAAGAATCATCTAAAAAACAAATCCAAGTGGCTAAACCAATGGAGATTGATAAGTCAATTAAGCCTAACATGAGAAAGGATATCACTTCAGCTCTTAGGAGGTTTGAAAATGCTTTACGCCCTTCTAGATGGTATGGATTTACTGTTGAATATGACTAAGAGTTGTTCATATTTGGTAGTATTGATCAACCAGAAGATCTTGTCACTTATGAGGAGGCAATGTTTGACATTGATGCTCTTAAGTGGCAAGAAGCAATGCAAGCTGAGATAGATTCCATGTACAAGAATTAAGTTTGGGAACTTGTAGACCCATTTGAAGGAATAGTTCTAATAGGTTGTAAATGGGTTTATAAGCATAAGCTAGATTCTAAAGGGAATGTTGACACTTATAAAGCTAGTTTTGTAGAGAAGGGGTATCGCCAATGGGAAGGGATTGACTATGAGGAGACATTCTCTCCTATAGCCATGCTTAAAAGTATTCAAATACTCTTAGCCATTGCAGCACACTATGATTATGAGATATGGTAGATGGATGTCAAAACTACCTTCCTTAATGGATTTCTTGAAGAAGAAATTTACATGGAACAACCAAAAGGATTTGATTCTAAAGATAGTTCCAAAGTGTGCAAGCTTAAGAGATCCATTTATAGTCTTAAGCAAGCTTCAAGGAGCGGGAACAAGCATTTTGATGACGCCATAAAGAGTTATGACTTATTCAAAATCCTAATGAGGCTTGTGTGTACAAGAAAGTTAGTGGGAGCAAGATTGCTTTCTTAGTCTTGTATGTTGATGATATTCTAATCATAGGTAATGATGTTGGTTTTTTAACTGACATAAAAGTCTAGTTATCATCCACCTTCTCCATGAAAGACTTGGGTAAAGCAGCCTACATTCTTGGTATTAAGTTGTATAAGTTAGAGCTAAGAGAATGTTAGGGCTGTCCCAAGCCCTTTATTTGGAAAAGATCCTAAAAAGGTTTGGGATGAAAAATTCCAAAAGGCGATAAATAACTGTAAGGCATGGAGTACATCTTTCTAAGGAGATGAGTCCTAAAACTCCTGAAGAAAGGGCACAAATGGTTGGCATACCATATACTTCAGCCATAGGTAGTCTAATGTACATTATGTTGTGTACTAGACCAGACATAGCCTTTGCTGTTAGCTTGACTAGCATGTATCAGTCTGATCTAGGTGAAAGACACTGGACAACAGTCAAGACAATCTTTAAGTACTTGAGAAGACTAAAGGTTTGTTCTTGGTTTATGGAGGAGACAATCTAAGTATGGTTGGATATATAGATTTTGATATTCAATCAGATAAGGATGAATTAAAGTCCACGTCAGGACATGTATTTACCCTAAATGGTGCAGTAGTAGTATGAAAAAGTTCCAAGCAAACAACTATTGCAGATTAAACAATAGAGGCTGAATACATTGTAGCCTTAGATGCTGCCAAAGAAGACGTGTGATTGAAGAACTTCCTAATGGATTTAGATATGGTTCCATTTATTCATAGTCTTATTTCTTTATATTATGACAACAATGGGGCAATTGCGCAGTTTAAGGAACCAAGGTCTCATAAAAACTTCAAATATGTGCTTCGACATTATCACTTAATTAGAGAAATAGTTGGGCGAGGTGATATCTCAGTGCGGAAAATTCCATCAGCTGACAATGTAGCTGATCTATTCACGAAACCTATGACACAGGCACAGTTAGACTACCATCTTTAGAAGATAGGTCTTAGATACTGTAGTGAATGACACTAGTTCAAGTGGAAGTTTGTTATCAATGGTGTGTATGCCCTAGTGCATTCACTTCTTTTTATATATTAAATAATGTACCATAATAGACACATGTATATTTCACATTCAAAATAAATAAAATATTCAAGTTGTTGATTATATTATGAATATAGTAGCTACATTATACTATGAAATATACAGCCGAATGATTATCCACAGAGAATTTATTATCAAGTTGTTGATAATAATGATATAAATGTCTCTGGTAAAAGATAATCTTAAAAATGCTCATGACTAGAAAAATACAGTGAATTGGATATTCATTGAGCCTCTAGGTTATCACATGGTTTATTTTGAAGAGGAATCTCATTCTCCATGATATAGTGATATCTAGATAAATCGTTAGGCTCTTAAAGAGATAAGGGTACCAAAATGAGACGCCTAAAAATAATTGCACAGGTAGTGTTCGATATCAACAATTATTATCTTGGTCATAATATATGAGTCTTTTATGACTTGAAGTCCTTTGACTTGAGGTGTCAAGACTGTCCATCCATGGGTGGCTGTGGAGGTGCTCTTGCCTTGTATTAGGCTATTCATGCATGGTAATCCGGCTCGTAGTCACCATAGTTAACCATGTTGTGAGACATGAGATTACCAATAGTAGGACTCATTACCCTACAGTACCAGGGAAAGATCCTAATTAAAGGAGTTGATATTTTGGTTATGATAAAATAAATTTCTGGCTAGGAAAAATATGAATTATTTGATATGAGATTGATATTATTAGTTAGACGAATAATGATAAGTCTTATTTTAATTAGAACAAAAATTACCACTTATTAGTATATTAACCAATAGGGTTTGACAGGCTGTGACCCTAATTAATATTGGAATCAGAACGAGAGGACTTAATATTATGACTTAGAGGTCAAATTAATATTTAAGATTTTATCGGTAATTAAAGGAGAATTTTTTAAGGATATTTAATGTGTCTGGGTATACAAGAAATTCGGAAATGTGTCTGATATAATATTAAAGAGTTAATATTATATTTCCATTTTGATAAAATTTTTGACCTTATAAGTCACACCCAAATTAATTTATTTGACTAGTCAATATTTATGATGTGGGGATTAATTTAATTGAGAATTAAAATAGAAATGATCACTTATATTATTTGAGTTAAAATTAATATTGATTTATTTTAACTATTGCTCTTATATAATTTTAATTAAAGTGTTAATTAAAATTATTATAATTTAATTAAGTTGTTTATTAAATTAGCTATAATGGTATATTAAAGTAATTACCATGATTAATGTGGTATTAGTTCTTTTACTGTCCTTCTTCATATGCCACTTTGCATTAAATAATTAATGCTTGTTGCCACCTTACCTTGAAATGCATTTAGTCATTTTGCCACCTTGCAATTAACATGCAATTAATGCTATTTTGGCACATGCTTAGTCATTATTGGATAAACAATTAACATGTGCCTCTTTGTCTATACATTACGTATGAAATTGTCTAAGCTAAAAAAAATAATAAGGCTTAGAGATGTTAGTTGTTGGATAACCCCAAAAAGAGAAGAAAATGTGAGAAGCAAAGTGAGAAAGAAAGAAAAAGAAGAGGTAAAAAGAAAGAAGGAAGGAAGAAAGAAAAAATAATAATAAGAAAGATTCCTCTTGTTCTCGAGAAGGAAAATAGAGGAAAAGAATATTTGGTAATCCTACATCTTTGACTAGTAAAGGAGTCTTATCAAAAACAACTCAAGCTTTTGGTCTTTTTGTTTCGTTGGTCTTTTTGTTTCGTTGGTCTTTTTGGTGAACTCAGTTATAAAATGTTTATCCTAACCTTTTTATTTTTTCCATTTGTTCTAAAAATCATGGGATAATCTTGGCAAATGGATATTATCCATAAGGGTTACAAAATATGATTTGTAAAAGTTATGGATAAATACTCAAGGTTAAAATACAAAGTGTGTTTGCATGTCGTGCAAGTCTAATTACTTGTTTTGATTAAAATAAAATTTCTTGAAATCTCTACTTTTGACCGAGACCTAGAGCTCCCCTTAATCCAAAAATCGATTCCGCTTCTAACAATTGGTATCAGAGCCTTCCCTTGTTTTTTAGAGCAAAATGACTATCTTTTATGCTAGTAGGCTTGGTTTGGTTATGGATGATATTCTTGTTGTTATTTTAGATCTGATCTATATATTATGTTACATGCTAATGTTACATAATATTTTTTTGTTTTGGGTTTTCCAAAATGTAAAGGGTTATGTTACACATTTTTGCCAATTTTGGCCCTAAATTGGGGCTGTCAGTGTGCATCAGTGTGCATTTGCGTGTAATTGTGCGCATGGGCTACCAATAGCCTAGGCTGGTAGCCCTTTGCAGGCCCATGACCCCTCAAGTAATTTTTTTCCCGGAATTTTTCGCATTTCATTGCGGTCCTACCCCAATTAATTGTCTCATATTTTTGGATCTCAACCAACACCATTTTATTCCTTTTTCACAACTTCAAAATGTTTGACCCATTAGGTTCCCGATTATGTTAGCCACCCAAATCAACAATTGATGTCTAGCAAGTCATGAGTCTATATCTAGCAATATATCATGACCCCCAATTGATTGAAAAGTCAATTGTTTGACTATGAACCATTCCTTAAACAATATTTGTGCAATTCGTCCTTTCATCATCTTGTAGCTCACTCAGTTTAGAGTATGGACTATATGTCAGCTCCTGCTAGACTGACTATGTCACACCTAGCTCAAGTGATATTAGATCTTGTCACTGAAACTCATTACTATATTAGACATGTAACATCCTTAATTGTCCCTATATGCATTATCACATGCATTCCATTTAAATATGTTCATTTTATAAATGTTATTTATATGCAACATATGCATACATATGGATTTTGGCGTGAATGTGTTCACAAAGTAGACTTGCCATGAGTCAGCTTATCACAATAGGAATAAGTTGCACGTGTCTAATTATAATTTAAATAAGGACACAAGATATTAAAAGTGAAATCAAATAAAATGATCAATTAAATTGATTAAATTGGATATTTTGATTAGATAGTACTTTTGACATTGACTATGTACATGTAAGTATGTAGAGGAAATAATAATAATAAATAAATAAATAAATAAATAAATATGGATAAGGGACAAAAAAAAAGAAAAAAATAGGAAGAAAGGACAAAGAAAGTTAGACAGTTTTTGGCTTATCTATTGCTGCCTACTTTGTTTTTTTACACATTTTGAGGAGTCTTTTTCCCCAGCCGATTTCTTCTTCTTCTTCCCTCATACGAGCCTTCTTTTCTCCATTGTTTCTCTTAAGTTTTGCAGCAAATTCAGCCTTTGCAAGTTTGTTCTTGGTAAGTAATCATCTCTTTTTGTTTAAGTGTCCATTATGACTGATTAAGGTCTATCACAAGCAGTATTTTGGTACTCGATTTTGATACCCATAGAGACTGATCTTGGAGAAACATAAAATATCAAACTTTTAGCTTTTTATCTTAGATTTATGGTTATTTAAATAGTTTTGTATGATTTGGTGTCTGTGGAACGATATTAGAATATGACTAAGACTGGTTCGGTTGTGGAACCTAGTTAAATCACCTACTGTCTTGATTATTTTTTTATGATAAATTATGTATCGAAGGAAACTCAAAATACAATAGTTGTAGTCCTTTGTTTTATCAAGCTGTATACTAAATTTCATGATTAGATTATGGGCAGATGTTGAGTTATAGTCAAGAGAGTCATGTCTATTCTATATTTGAGCTACCTACTTAGTGTCCTGTGCAAGTCCATTAAGTTATTTTCCATTTTGAGCACCTTATAGACATAATATGTAAATGATCAAAACATGAAATTTATAGGTATATGTATTAATAAAGTTAGGTACAAATACCACCACAATATGTTATGTATGTTCTGAGATATGGCCTTTAAAAGTCATACTGGTCTGGATGCTGACCCTATTCTTGACTAGTCAAAAGTACCCTATCATATGAGGACTTTAGAGGTAGAACAGATGAAAGTTGTCAACATGAAAAATGTTCAATTTTAACATATATAAGTGTATACAAAGTTTTATAAAAATATAGCTTGTACATTGTAAGATATAAAGAAGCAATTGGGTATCCCAAAACTACCTAAGGGCAGAAAATAGAACATGAATTGAAATTACATCAAATATTATACAATGCCCCAATTGCTTTGAAATTTAGATATGTTATATATCTAAATGTTATCTTTAATTAGAATAAGAATCATAAAAATTGGACTAGTATATAAAAAGTTATAAGCTTCTGAACACATAAAGGTCACACTGTCATAATACCAAACCCTAGTTAGTGGTTCATATTATGCATATTTCAATTTGTTCAAGTTTCACTAAGTTTATTTAGCTACCAATTGACCAAGTATATATTCAATTAGGCTTATAGTATATTGGAGACTCCCAAGGAAGTGAGAGACAATAAGTTAGAGGTTCAATATCAACAGAAAAGATGAGTTTAATTATCTAACAATTTCTTTGGTACATGTAATTATTATGCGCTATGTGTAATGTGACTTGATTTGCTTTATTTGAATGGCATAATTGTTATGATATGGCCAATGAGACTGTATTGAATATAAAGTATATGTTTGTATTAAATGTATAGGTTTTCTTTATTCAAGGCCAATGTTGATTGAAATGAATAATGGTTGATGTAAAAGCAATGATCGTTGCAAAATGCATATGTATATGGATTTAAAAGGCATTGTGACTAGCTAAATGGCAGTGTAAAGCATAAGAATTGGCCAATGGCTCAAGCAAATATTTAAAAGCAAAAGAAAAGGCCTATGGCCTATCAAATGTTTACAAATGATCAAGCTAGCTAGCAAATGTTCATATGGAAACCCGGGGTAGTGTTTGTTTAGCCTGGTCACATTAAAAAGTAAATGACATAAGCATAAGTAAATGAAATGTTTACATGATTTAATATTATTTATATTCATATGATATTGATAAAGAGAATGACATGTAAAATGTGTATGAATGGCGATTATTACTTGTAATTGTGATTGGCTTGGTACTTTAAAATGCTTTTGATGGTTTTTCTCACTGAGTCGCAACTCACCAAATTGCATCATTTTTTCAAGCAAAGAAGAGTAGTTACCTTATTTTGGAGGTGCATACCACATAGAAGATATGAATCACAGGTCATCGACCGAGCCTCACCAATCTCTCTCCTTGTATTTCACATATGTATAGGGACATGTCTTTTATGTTTACGACTGTATGTCTGCATATGTATAATATAGTGAATACACATTGGTATGTATATATATATATATATATAGTGAATACACATTGGTATGTATATATATATATATAGCAACTCACCAAATTGCATCATTTTTTCAGGCAAAGAAGAGTAGTTACCTTATTTTGGGGGTGTTTACCACATAGAAGATATGGATCACAGGTCTCCGGCCAAGCCTCACCAATCTCTCTCCTTGTATTTTACATATGTATAGGGATATGTCTTTTATGTTTTGGACTGTACGTCTGCATATGTATAATATAGTGAATACACATTGATGTGATATATATATATATATATATATACCTTGCTGAATTGTTAAATGCTATAGAGTAGTACTATTATATGATTAAAAAAAAATTATCCCTCACTATAAATAGGATACTGTCTTATTCTCATGCAATATACGATAACATGATATAAGTATAAGTGATATCCATATGTATAAGGTGTTACATTTTAGTTTGGTATCGGAGCAGGGATATGTTCTTTGGGAACACGCATATGCATTAGAAGATGATAACATGTGCATCATATGTCTTGAACATTGTCAAGTGACATAATTTCATGTGTTATAGGGCCACAATAGAACACAATTCACAAAGGAGAGATAGGTAGGCCAAACATCACTCACATGAGGCATCTCATCACCCACATAGAGACCAACCTGCACTAAGAGTTAGGGCTCGAGTACATGCATCCCAATCATCACATGCAGAGATACCCTATGAGAACGTTGAGCAAGAAATACAGGGGCCAGAAAAGCAAAGGGAAAGACGTTATGACAAGCTAAGGAAACAGGGTGCAATTGATTTTTATGGTACCACTGACCTAGCGAAGGCTGAGACCTAGCTTAAGAAAACACAAAGAATATTGAATATGATGAAATGTATTCCTGAGGAAAAATTTGATTATTTAGTATCTTTGCTTTAGGGTAATGCATATGAATGGTGGGAGATAGTTCCTAGCAGTGATTTACAACCTCTTATTCTTACCTGGGATAATTTTGTCAAGGAATTTCAAAAATAATTATATGCTAGATGCATATAAAGATGAGAAAAGAAGAGAGTTCCTAAATTGAAAGCAAAGAAATATGACTGTGGTAAAGTATGAGGTACAATTCAATAAACTCTCTCACTATTCCACTTTTATGGTCTTTACTGAAAGTGATAAATGCAAAAAATTAGAAGAGGGAATAGAATCGCAAATACTGATCTTAATAGCTACGCCAGACTTAGAGATGTAGTAATTAGGGCAGAAAGATTAATGAAAGAAGCTATAGAACAATAATCTAAAAAGGCCATAAGAGAATTTCTTGTAGAGTCTAGTAGGAGACAGGGAAAGAAGGGTAGATTCTTACCATCACAGTGTAGTAATAGAGGTGCATACTCAGGCTTCAAAGGTCGTGCTGCGACTTTATTTTATTCTGGCAGAGGACAAAGTCAATAAATGGAGCAGAGGCCTACTTGTATTCACTATAGAGACTGTCCATAGAGAGCTAGACTGGTAGAGACTGTCCATAAAGAGCTAGACTGGTAGAGACTGGTAGAGGTAGAAGGATATCAAAGGCCATATTAGAGGCACCCAGAGTGGGTAGTACTAGTGTAGTATAAGGTAGAGGCAGAGGCAAAGATAGGTTTGGTGCAACAGGTAAAGGTGTGACCAGATCTGAGGGTCAGAGTTTGAAACCTCCCACACAGGCTAGAGTCTTTGCCATGACTAGACAGGAGGCAGTTGATGCTCCAAAAGTTATCATTGGTAATATTTTTATTTATGATGTACCAACATATGCATTGATGGACCCAGATTCCATGCATTCATTTATTTCATCACATATGACATCTAAACTGCATAAAAAACATGAACCCTTGAGAACTGGCATAAATGTGAGTACTCTACTGGGAACAATAGTAGCTGTGAATAATATATGTCGTAATTGTTTAATATGCATTGATCAAGCCAAATTGCAAGCTGATCTAATCTTATTGCCTTTATATGAAAATGATGTGATATTGGGAATGGATTGACTAACTAAACATCATGCAATTGTGAATTGTTTCACTAAGAAAGTAATTTTAGAGTCTCTAGACTAGTTGAGAGTTGTATTTCTAGGTGAACGAAAACTTTTACCTGCCTGTTTAGTATCCACTATAAAGGCATTTAGAATGATGTGAGGCATATTTAGCACATGTGACTGACACCAGAATCACCAACAGTTCCCTTAAAAATATACTAATAACGAATGAATTTCCAGAAGATCTACTTGGATTACCACCTGCTAGAGAGATAGAATTCACTATTGATTTGGTACTAGGGGTAGTACCAATATCAGTACCACCGTAAAAAATGGCTCTAGTTGAGTTGAAAGAATTGAAGACCCAATTGCAAGAACTACTTGACAAGGGGTACATCAGACCTAATGTTTCACCAAAGGGAGCACTAGTGCTTTTTGTCAAAAAGAAAGATGGTACCATGAAATTGTGTATTGACTACAGACAGTTGAATAACATCACAGTTAAGAATAAATACCCATTGCATATAATAGATGATTTGTTTGACCAATTATAGGGAGCCCAAGTATTGTCCAAAATTGACTAGAAGTTAGACTATTATAAGCTAGGGGTAGCAAATTTAGATGTTCTAAAGACTGCTTTTCGAACTAGGTATGGGCATTATGAAATTTTAGTCATGCCATTTGGGTTGACTAATGCTTCAGCTGCATTTATGGTACTAATGAATAAAGTCTTTCAACCATATCTGGATAAGTTTGTCATAGGATTCATTGATGACGAACTAGTCTATTCAAAGAATAGGGAGGAACACGAACAATATTTGAGAGTTATACTGCAAACTTTGAAGGAAAAACTATTATATGCTAAACTGAGCAAATGTGAATTTTGGTTAGATCACGTGGTATTCCTTGGGCATGTGGTATCAGGCAGAGGCATAGAGGTAGATCCAAATCAAATAGAGGTCATAGTTAATTGGGAAGCTCTTAAGAATATTGTAGAAGTACGTAGTTTTCTGGATTTAGCTAGGTATTATTGTAGATTTGTTGATGGATTTTCGTTGATTGCCAGCCCTTTGACTAAATTGCTAAGAAAGAATATGCCATTCAAGTGAACTTCAGAGTGTCAAAATAGTTTTGAAGAATTAAAACACAGGCTAACTTCTGCACCGGTGTTAGCTATTGCTATAGATATATGAGGGTTTATAGTGTACAATGATGCTTCACACCAAGGCTTAGGATGTGTTTTAATGCAGCATGGTAAGGTGATAGCTTATGCATTCAGGCAGTTGAGATAACATGAAATGTCATATCCAGTGTATGATTCAGAAGTGGCTGCAGTTGTATTTGGATTGAAAATTTGGAGACATCATTTATATGGTGGGACATTCCAAATCTTCACAGACCATAAGAGTTTGAGATATCTGCTGACACAGAAAGAATTAAACATGAGACATAGGCGATGGTTACAACTATTAAAAGATTATGATTGCACAATTGAATACCATCCAAGAAAGGCAAATGTAGTGGCAGATGCATTAAACAGGAAATCCAACATCAGTATGGCTCACTTGCAAGCAACCTCTCTTTCATATTTGATTTAGCTTCGGTTTATGAATGTTGAATTGAGTATGCATGATAATGGGTCAGTGATTGTAACTCTTCAGGTTAGACCTAGACTAATAGGCAGAATCAAAGAAGCATAAGGCGGAGATCCTCAATTGTATGAGAAAATTGAAATGGCAAAGTAGGGAAAAAGCAAAGACTTCCTTTTGCAGAATGCTACATTGATGTTAAACTCATGTATATGTGTTCCAAACATTGATAACCTACGCCAAAAAATAATGGAAGAGGCATATAATGCACCATATGCAATGCACCTATGGATGACAAAGATGTATCATAGTTTGAGACCTCATTATTGGTGGCCAAGGATGAAGAAAGACATAGCAGAATATGTTTCTAAATGTAACATTCTCGACCATCCATACATGCATTATCACATGCATTTCATTTGGACATTTATTTTATAAATGTCTGTCACACAAAACACATGCATACGTAGGGATTTTGGCGTGAACGTATTCACGAGATAGACTTGACACGGGTCGGTTTATCGCAATAGGATTAAGTCGTACATGTCTAGCTATAATTTAAATAAGGACACAAGATATTGAAAATGAAATTAAATAAATGATTATTTTTGAAATAAAGGACATTTAGCATAGTTAAATTAAAGAAGACAATTTGACTACATAGTATTTTGGCACTAAATACTTGTAATTATGTAGATAAAATAATAAAATTAATTATTATTATTTATTTAAATTATTTAAATATAATATCGAAAAAAAAGTAAAAGTAAAAAAAAAAAAAAGGAAAAAGCAAAAGTGAGTCGGCAAATGGGATATAAAGGCAGATTTGACCCTTCTTCTTTATCTAGCTGCCATTTCTTCCTCCTTCTTCATTTCATCTGGTTCCAAGCCCCCAAACTCCATCATCTAGCCATACTTAAGGTAATTCTCCTCTCTTGCATGTTAATTTTGAGTTAAGACATAAGTTAAGCTAGGTTTATGTAGGCACAAGTAACACAATGTAATTCTGGGTTCTGTTTCAAGGGCAGTAAGTTGGCCTCCGTTTTCTTCAACACCGAATCTAAAGAAATACAAAACACAAAAGTTGTAGCTTTATGTCTTAGGTTCATGGATATATAAATAGTGTTGCATGATTTGGTGTCTGTAAAAAGATATGGGCATCGGACTAGAACTGGTTCCATTGAGGAACCTAGCTGAATCACTTTCTGTTTTGATTGTGTTTCTATATGATAGGTCCATTATTTGAGGAATCTCAAAACATGCAAGTTGTAGATATATGTGTTATCTAGTTGTATACCAAATTTCAGGATCAGACTATGGGCGGATGTTGATTTATAGGCAAGAGAGTCATGCCTGTTCCATATTTGAGCTGCCTGCTTAGTGTTCTGGGCAGGTTCAGTCAGTTGTTGG
>CATIWF010078206.1:0-16147 GCA_949630135.1 Balakata baccata | reverse complement strand
AGAGTTGAAATGTCATGAAGATGGTCTTCAGTGACATGTCTAATAGAGTAATGAGTCTTAAGGACAAGATCCAATATCCCTTTAGGCTAGGTGTGACGTAATCAGTATAGTGGGAGTTGACACATTATCCATACTCTGAATCGAGTGAGGTATAGAATGGTGAAAGGATAAATTGCATAGAAATTGTCTATGGAAAGGTTCATAGTCAAACCACTAACTTTCTAGTCAATTGGGAGTCGTGATGTATTGCTAGATACTGCTCATGACTTGCTTAAATTATTTGATAATTTTATTGGCCAACATAATCAGGAACATAATGGGTCACATGCTTTGGATATGTGAAGATTGAGTAAAATGGCTTCAGATGGGATCTAAAATATAAGAGAATTATTTTGAGTCGGTTCATGACAAAATCATGGAAAAAAATCGCTCGAGGGGTTAACGGGCTCGCTGGCTTGGCAGGCCTATGCGCCCGCGCAGCAGCTCACAATGGCCATTTATTGGCCATTAAGCCATATAACTCCCATTTCTCCTCTCTTAATTTTTGCTCTATGAAACTGATATTCTTTTGGATCTAAAAGACCCCAAAAGACATAAAATAGACAAGAAAAAATTTTTGGAAGAAGAAAAATTTTGGAAAAATTAAAGAGTTAATTTTTCTCTCAAAGGAACACACATCATTGCTAGCTTTTTGAGGTGTGATCAAGCCATCTCCCTAGTGGTTTCATTCTTTGTTTTTCGTGTGGATATTGTTGGAGACAATCCTAGATTGCATTGTTGTGCTTTGCTACAACCCAACAAAGTGAGAAGTTGAAGAAAATCAAGAAATTATAAATGTATAATTTCTGAATTTTGCTTTAACATAATGCCTTGACATGATATATGTTATGCCTTGTTTATATGTTTGCATGGAAAAATCCCAATGCCTATATGTATCACTAAGCTAGAGATAGCTTAGAGTGAGTTTTTCTCACGCAGGGCAAAGAGCTTGTAGATAGCAAAGTTGAAGGAAGAGAAGTTTACTAGAGCCCATATCAAGAGAAGAATTTGAGACCCGGTTTGTGGGTCTAACTTATCATGTTTTGTACTTTGTATATCCATGCATGTGGGTATTGTAGAAACAACTTGTATATGACACAATATTGGATATATGTATTATGTACATCTATGGGGCCTAAGCCCAAAACTATATATGATGTGGAAAAAAAAATATAGTAACCCAAAATATGAATAACCAGTAATAAGACAAGATAAGCAAAGATAGTCACATTCTATCTATATAATGAGATTTTTCCTGTTATCGGGTGAAATAATAGGCATAATCCTATTATATAGGTAGGGGTCACACAGTTGATGTTGTTTTATATTATTAGAGATGTGCCCAAAAATTCAATCACCTCAAACATTTAGTGTACACATTCATAAAGGTATTCTTTCATTATATTAGTATTCATTTGCATATGAATTGACATAGATCTTAAATTGATTAATGAAAGTCCATAATATGAAACATATCATGAAGGAAATCATGATGGGATCATGATAATAAGATTCCTATCACGTGTAATTATGTTAGTATCTAAATTATCCCTAGTCATAGGATCAACAAGATAGCATATTGTTGATCCGGATAGACTAGCACATGTTATACTCTTTGATTGGATCAAGTAGTAGATCTCATAAGCTGTGAACATGAGATGTTCAAAGTTAACATGTGGATGCTTACTAAGAGTAGTCAAGTACATTGGATGACCTGCTACGAGATGACCATATGGATTATCTATTCAAATGTCAATGATAGTATACTTAGACTTGATGTACTCAAGAATATCTTGGATACTGATTATGTATTTTGACTCCATTCCTAGTTGCCTTATGCAGGTCGCTCATAAGGTGGTTATTGGGTATAGCTTGAGGTATTCAAAGGTAATTGGGTAGCCAACAGAGGATTCATCGCTCCTGATAGAAGGAGATTATACCCACGACCTCTTAGCGGGGATCATTACACGGAAATCTCTGGCCAGAGTGGAAACGTCCTGAAGATGGTCAGTGACATGTCTAATAGAGTAATGAGTCCCAAGGAGAAGTAACATCACTTGGGCTAGGTGTGACACAGTTAGTCTAGTGGGAGTTGGCATATTGTCCATACTCTGAATCGAGTGGGATATAGAATGGTGAAAGGATAAATTGCACATAAATTGTCTATGGAAAGGTTCGTAGTCAAACCACTGACTTTCCGGTCAATTGGGGGTCATGATGTATTGCTAGATACCACTCATGACTTGCTTAAATTATTTGATAATTTAAGTGGCCAACATAACCGGGAACCTAATGGGTCTCACGCTTTGAAGATATGAAGATTGAGTAAAATGGCTTTGGATGGGATCTAAAAAATATGAGAGAATTATTTCGAGTTGGTTCGCAATAAGATTGCGGAAAAAAATCGCTCGGGGGTTGATGGGTGTAACATCTTATACCTGTGGCTATCACTTATACTTGTATCATGTTTCCTGTGGCTATAACTTATACTTGTATCATGCTATCATGTATTGCATAAAATAAGACAGAGTCCTGTTTATAATGAGGGATAAATTTTTTTGAATCATATAACATTATCTCTATGCAATATTTAACAATTTTCCACAGTATCACAGCCTGACTGTAAACGTAATATATTACATATGCAAATATACAGCCCAAAACATATATGTCATGTTCCTATACATATGTGAAATGCAAGGAGATGATGATGCAATTTGATGAGTTGCAACTCAATGAGAATAATCATTAAAAGCTTTCTAAAGTAATAAGTCAGTCGTAATTACAAGTGGTAATCGTCATTCGTAGACATTTTGCATGTCATTCTATTTATCAATATCATATGAATATAAATAATATAAAATCATGTAAACATTTCATTTGCTTATACTTATACTTATGCTTATGTCATTTTCTTTTTGTTGTGACTAGGCTAAACAAATACTGTCCCGGGTTTCCATGTGAACATTTGCATTTGCTAGCTAGCTTGATGATTTGTAACATTTGCACATTTGTTAGGTCATAAGACTTTTCTTTTGCTTTTGAACATTTGTTTGAGCCATAGGCCTCTTCTTTTGCTCTTCAATGCTATTTAGCTAGTCACAACGCTTTTTAAGTCCATATGCATATGCATTTGCAATAATCATTATACATTTCAGTCAACTATTGCCTTATACAAAGAAAATCTATACATGTAATCCAAACATGTACCTTACATCAATACAGTCTCATTGGCCATATCATAGTAATCATGTAATTCAAATAAAGCAAATCAAGTCACATTACACGTAGCACGTAATAATCGCACGTACCAAAGAAATCGTTTTATAATTAAACTTACATTTTCTTTTGCTACTAAGCCTCAAACTTACTGTCTTCACTTCCTTGAGGCTCTCTAGTATGCTGTGAACCTAATTGAATGTATACTTGGTCAATTGGTAGCTAAACAAACTTAGTGAAACTTAAACAAATTGAAATATGCATAATATGGACCACTAACTAGGGTTTGGTATTATGGCGGTGTGACCTTCATATGTTCAGTAGCTTATAATTTTTTCTATACTAGTCCAATTTGTATGATTCTTATTTCTAATTAAAGCTAATATGTAGGGCTACAACATCTAGATTTCATAACATTGGACCATAGTGGAATATTTTATTCAATTTATAAACATGTTCTGTTCTCTGCCCTGTTTTTGACTTGAGGCAGTTTTGGGACACCAATTTTGCTTCATATCTTACAACGTATAAGTCATATTTTAATGAAATTTTGTATTTACATAGATATGTTAAAATGAAACATTTTTCATGTTGAAAACTTTCATCCATTCTGCTTCTAAGGTTCTCATATGGTAGGGTAATTGTGATTGGTCAGAAACAGGACTAGCATCCGGACCAGTCTAATTTTTAAAGGCCATACCTCACAATATACACAACAAATGAGATGAAATTTGTGCCAAAATTATGCTAAGACATGTACCTATAACTTTCATGCTTTGACTATTTGCAGATTATGTCTATAAGGAGCTCAAAATTGGCAAACAATTGACTAGACCTGCATAGAACACTTAGCAGGTAGCTCAATTATGAAACATACATGACTCTCTTGCCCATAACTCAACATCCGCCCATAATCTAATCCTGAAATTTTGTGTACAACTAGATAACACATATATCTACAACTTTCATGTTTTGAGTTTCATCAATTGCCTACTCTATCACATAGAAACAGAATCAAAACTCTAGATGATTCAGCTAAGTCCTTCAATGGAATTGGTTCTAGTCTGATACCAATATCTTTCCACAGACACCAAATCATGCAAAACTATTTACATACCTTAAACCTAAGACATAAAGCTACAAGTTTGGTGTTTTGTGTTGCTCAAAAATCAGCCTTTAACATAAAGAAAACGTGATCCTAAGTTTCTGCCATGAAAACAGAATTCAAGCAGCTTATCCATGGAAATCATGTAGTTTGCACCTCCTAAATCATGATCCAACAACATTCAAATCATGATTATCAATAAAAAGAAGTGATAAATAACTCACCTTTGACCAGTTATGGTTGAGCTTTGAGAAGGAATTGGGAAAAAAAAAGAGAGGAACAGAAGAAGGGCTAATGGTTGACAAAAGGCCAAGACAGCCTTTATTCCCAAAATTGCCGACTCAAACTTTTTCCTTTTCTTTTACTTTTTAGATTTATTTAAATAATTTTAAATAATAATTTAATTAATTAATTATTATTATTATTTTCTCTACATAGTTACATGTACCTAGTACCAAAAATACTATCTAGTCAAATTGTCTACTTTAATTAATTTCACTATGCCAAATTTCATTTATTTCATATTTAATCATTTATTTAATTAATTTTCAATACCTTGTCATTCCCATGTAATTTATAACTTGACAACGTGCGACTTGCTCTTTTTACGATAAACCGACCCGTAGTAAGTCTACCTTATGAGCACATTCTAGCTAAATTCCCTTTATATGCATGTGTTTCACGTGACTAGCATTTATAAAATGAAAAAGTCAAAAATGATATGTGTGTGATAGTGCATGTATGGACGGTCGAGGATATTACAATTCTCCCTTCCTTTTAAAAATTTTGTCCTCAAAATTTGATACCCGGAAACAAATGTGGGTACTGCTTTTTCATATTCTCTTCTATTTCCCATGTTGCCTCTTCCCGCGAATGGTTCCTCCATAATACTTTGACTAAGGGCATTTCCCTGTTTCTCAATTGTTTTGTCTTATATCCGATGACTTCTACTAGTTCTTCTATATAACTTATGTCATCTGTAATCTCGATGGCGTGATCTTTAAGTACATATGTTGGGTCTGATCTGTATCTTCTTAACATACTGACATGAAACATATTATGAATTTGGGCCATCTCTAGTGGTAAAGCCAACTTGTATGCCAATGGACCAACCTTTTCAAGAATTTCATAAGGCCTTATGTACCGTGGACTCAGTTTTCCCTTCTTGCCAAATTGGATTACTCCTTGCCATGGTGACACTTAGAGAAATACCTTTTCGCCTACCTCATATTTCATTTCCCTTATGTGTTGATCGACATAGCTCTTCTGTCTGTCTTGTGCTGCCTTGAGTTTGCTTTTGACTATCTTGATTTTGTCTACTGTATCATGTACCATTTCTGGTCCTTCAATTGCACGTGCACCTTCTTCATCCCAAATAATTGGGCTTCTACACTTCTGCCATATAATGCTTCATATGGTGCCATCTGGATACTGCTGTAGTATTGGTTATTGTATGCAAACTCTACTAGTGCCACATATTCATCCCATGATCCTTTGAACTCCATAACACATGCTTTGAGCATACCTCCAAAGTCTGTATAGTTCTCTCTGATTGACCATCAATCTGTGGGTGAAATGCAGTGTTGAAGTTCAATTTTGTTCCCACTGCATTCTGTAAACTCACCCAAAACTGAGAAGTAAATCTTGGATCTCTATCAGATACAATGGATAGTGGAATGCCATGTAATCTAACTACCTCTTGGACATATAACTTTGCTAAACTCTCCAGTGTACATCCCCATCTGATAGGTAGAAAATGTGCTGACTTGGTTAATCTGTCAATTATTATCCATATAGCATCATTTTTCTGTAGAGTTCTCGGCAATCCATAAAAAAAATCCATTATTATTTTCTCCCATTTCCGTTCTAGCACTGCTAATGGATGTAGTTTACTTGTTGGAGCTTGAAATTCCACTTTAATTTGCTGGCATGTTAGACTTTTAGAAACATATTCTGCTATGTCTTTCTTCATCCTTGGCCACCACTAATGAGGTCTTAAATTGTGATACATCTTCGTCATCCTTGGGTGCATTGCATACGGTGCATTATATGCCTCTTCCATTATTTATTGGTGCAGGTTTTCAATGTTTGGAACACATATGTGTGACTTTAACATCAATGTATCATTCTACAAGTGGAAGTCTTTGCTTTTTCCCTACTTTGCCATTTCAATTTTCTCATGTAATTGAGGATCTCTGTCCTGTGCTTCTTTAATTTACTTATTAGTATAGGTCTAACATGAAGAGTAGCAATCAGTGATCCACTATCATGCATATTCAATGCAACATTCATAGATTAAATCTGAATCAAATATGGAAAAGAAGTTGCTTGCAAGTGAGCCATACTGCTACTGGACTTCCTGTTTAATGCATCTGCCACAACATTTGCTTTTCCTAGATGATATTCAATTGTGCAGTCATAATCTTTTAATAGTTCTAACCATCGCCTCTGTCTCATGTTTAATTCTTTTTGTGTCAGCAGATATCTCAAACTCTTATGGTCTGTGAAGATTTAGAATGTCTCACCATATAAATGATGTCTCCAAATTTTCAATGCAAATACAACTACAGCCAACTCTAAATCATGCACTGGATATGACATTTCATGTTGTCTCAATTGCCTGGATGCATAAGCTATCACCTTGCCATGCTGCATTAATACACATCCTAAGTCTTGGTGAAGCATCACTGTATACTGTAAACCCTCTTGTGTCTGTAGAAATAGCTAACACCGGTGCAGAAGTTAGCTTATGTTTAAATTCTTCAAAACTACTTTGACACTCTGGAGTCCATTTGAATGGTACATTCTTTCTTAGCAATTTAGTCAAAGGGTTAGCAATCAATGAAAACCCATCAACAAATCTGTGATAATACCCGACTAAACCCAAAAAATTACATACCTCTACAATATTTTTAGGAGCTTCCCAATTTACTATGGCCTCTATTTTCTTTGGATCTACCTCTATGCCTCTGCCTGATACCACGTCCAAGGAAAACCACATGGTCTAACCAAAATTCACATTTGCTCCATTTAGCATATAATTGTTTTTCCCTCAAAGTTTGCAATATAACTCTCAAATGTTGTTCATGTTCTTCCCTGTCCTTTGAATACACCAGTATGTCATCAATAAATACTATGACAAATTTATCCAGATATAGTTTAGAGGCTTTGTTCATTAGTGCCATAAATGCGGCTGAAGCATTAGTCAATCCAAATGGCATGACTAAGAATTCATAGTGTCCATACCTGGTTCAAAAAGCAATCTTTAGAACATCTACCTCTGCTACCCCTAGTTGATAATAGCCTGACTTCAAGTCAATTTTGGAAAATACTTGGACTCCCTGTAACTGGTCAAACAAATCATCAATTTCGGGCAGTGGATATTTGTTCTTAATTGTTACTTTATTCAGTTGTCTATAGTCAATGCATAATCTCATGGTACCATCTTTCTTCTTAACAAAAAGCACTGGTGCTCCCCATGGTGAAACACTAGGTCTGATGTACCCCTTGTTAAGTAGTTCCTGCAAATCGGGTCTTTAATTCTTTCAACTCGACTGGAGCCATGCTGTAGGGTGGTATTGATATTGGTGCTACCCCTAGTACTAAATCAATAGTGAACTCTATCTCTCTAGTGGGTGGTAATCCAGGTAGATCATCTGGAAATACATCTAAAAATTCATTTACTATTGGTATATTTTCAAGTGAACTGCTGGTGGTTCTGGTGTCAGTCACATGTGCTAGATATGTCTCACATCCACCTTTGATCATTCTAAATGCCTTTATAGCGGATACTAAATATGAAGGTACAAGTTTTCGTTCAGCTAGAAATACAACTCTCAGCTGGTCTAGAGACTCTAAAATTCCTTCCTTAGTTAAACAATTCACTATTGCATGATGTTTTGTTAGCCAGTCCATTCCCAATATCACATCAAATTCATACAGTGGCAATAAAATCAAATCAGCTTGCAATTTAGCTTGATCAATGTGTATTAAACAGTCAACGCATATATTGTTCACAACTATTATTGTTCCAGTGGAGTACTCAAATTTTTGCCAGTTCCCAAGCGTTCATGCTTTTGATGCAATTTAAATGCCAAATGTGATAAAATAAATGAATGCGTGAAGGGTCTATCAATGCATATGCTAGTAAATTATAAATAAAAATATTACCAGTAACAACTTTTGGAGCATCAACTGCCTCCTGTCTAGTCATGGAAAAAACTTTGGCCTGTGTGAGAGGTCTGGAACTCTGACCCTCAGATCTGGTCACACCTCTATCTGTTGCACCAATCTTGCCTCTGCCTCTACCTTGTGCTACACTAGTACTATCCACTTTAGATGCCTCCACTGTGGCCTCTGATATTCCTCTACCTCTGCCAGTCTCTGCCAATCTAGCTCTCTGTGGACACTCTCTGTACATATGATCTAGTGAACCACAAAAATAACATGCTCCTGTGAGCATTATGCATTCCCTTGTATGCTGTCTCCCATAATGAATACAAGTAGGCCTCTGCTCTATATACTGACTCTGTCCTCTACCAGAATAAAATGAAGTCGCAGCTCGACCTTTAGAGCCTGGATATGTACCCCTATTACCCGATTATGACAGGAAGAATCTACCCCTCTTTCCTTGTCTTCTACTAGACTCTACAGGAAATTCTCTTACTGTCTTTCTAGATTGTTGTTCTCCAGCTTCTTTCATTAATCTTTCAGCCCTAATTGCTGCAGCTCTAAGTCTAGTGTAGCTATCGAGATTAGTAGTTGTAATTCTATTCCTGATCTCATATTTGAGGCCCTCTTCAAACTTTCTGCATTTGTCTCTTTCAGTAGAGACCATAAAAGTGGCATAGTGAGAGAGTTTATTAAATTGTACCTCATACTCTGCCACAGTCATGTTTCCTTACTTTAAATTTTGGAACTCTCTCCTTTTCTCATCTTTATATGCATCTGGCATGTAGTTATTTTGAAATTCCCTAACAAAATCATTCCAGATAAGAATAGGAGGTTGTACATCATTGCCAGGAATTGTCTCCCACCATTCATATGCATTACCCTGGAGAAAAGATATTACAAAATCAAATTTTTCCTCAAGAGTACATTTTCATCATATTTAATACCCTTTGTGTTCTCTTAAGCCAGGTCTTAGCCTCGGCTAGGTTAGTGGTGCCATAAAAATCAATTGCACCTTGTTTCCTTAGCTTGTCATAGCGTCTTTCCCTCTGCTTTTCTGGGCCCTATATTTCCTGTTCTGGATTCTCATAGGGTATCTTAGCATGTGAGGATTGGGAGGCATGTATTGGAGCTCTAACTCCTAATGCAGGCCAGTCTCTATACGGGTGATGAGATGCTTCATATGAAAGATGTTCAGTCTGCCTCTCTCTCCTTGGTGAATTATGTTCTACCATGGACTATACATGAAATTATGTCACTTGATAATGTTCAAGACATGTGATGCTTATGTTATCATGTTCTAATGCATATGCATGTTCCCAAAGAACATATCCTTGCTTTGATACCAAACTAAAATGTAACATCTTATACCTGTGACTATCACTTATACTTGTATCATGTTTCCTGTGGCTATTACTTATACTTGTATCTTTTTTTGAATCATATAACATTATCTCTGTGCAATATTTAACAATTTTCCACAGTATTATAGCCTGACTGTAAACGTAATATATTACATATGCAAATATACAGCCCAAAACATATATGTCATGTTCCTATATATATGTGAAATGCAAGGAGAGAGATTGGTGAGGCTCGACCGGTAACCTATGATCCATGTCTTCTATATAATATACACCTCCAAAATGAGCTAATTACTCTTCTTTGCCTGAAAGAAGATGCAATTTGATGAGTTGCAACTCAATGAGAATAATCATCAAAAGCTTTCTAAAGTACTAAGTCAGTCGCAATTATAAGTAGTAATCATCATTCGTAGACATTTTGCATGTCATTCAATTTATCAATATCATATGAATATAAATAATACTAAATCATGTAAACATTTCATTTGCTTATACTTATGCTTATGTCATTTTTTTTATTGTGACTAGGCTAAACAAACACTGTTCTGGATTTCTATATGAACATTTGCATTTGCTAGCTTGCTTGATCATTTGTAACATTTGCACATTGGTTAGGCCATAGACCTTTTCTTTTGCTTTTGAACATTTGTTTGGGCCATAGGCCTCTTCTTTTGCTCTTCAATGCTATTTAGCTAGTCACAACACCTTTTAAGTCCATATGCATATGCATTTGCAACAATCATTATACATTTCAGTCAACTTTTGCCTTATACAAAGAAAACCTATATATGTAATCCAAACATACACCTTACATTCAATACAATCTCATTGGCCATGTCATAGCAATCATGTAATTCAAATAAAGCAAATCAAGTCACACGTAGTACGTAATAATCGCACATACCAAAGAAATCGTTTGATAATTAAACTCACCTTTTCTTTTGCTACTAAGCCTCTAACTTACTATCTTTCACTTTCTTGAGGCTCTCCAATATGCTGTGGACCTAATTGAATGTATACTTGGTCAATTGGTAGCTAAATAAACTTAGTGAAACTTAAACAAATTGAAATATGCATAATATGGACCCCTAACTAGGGTTTGGTATTATGGCAGTGTGACCTTCATGTGTTCAGTAGCTTATAACTTTTTCTATACTAGTCCAATTTGTATGATTCATGTTTCTAATTAAAGTTAACATATAGGTCTACAACATATCTAAATTTCATAACAATTGGAGCATAGTGAAATATTTTATGTAATTTAAAAATATATTCTGTTCTTTGTCCTGTTTTTGACCTTATGCAGTTTTGGGACACCAATTTTGCTTCTTCATATCTTACAACTTGTAAGTCATATTTTAATGAAATTTTGTATTCATATAGATATGTTAAAATGAAACATTTTTCATGTTGACAGGTTATAACGCACAACATACAAGGCTGGCATCCGGACCAGTATGATTTGTGAAGGCCATAACTCACAACATACACAACATATTGACGTGACATTTGTGCCAAAATTTCGTTAAAACATGTACCTATGTTTTGACTATTTACAGATTATGTCTATAAGGAGCTCAAAATTGGCAAACAACTGACTGAACCTACACAGGATAATAAGTAGGCAGCACAGCTATGGAACATACATGACTCTCTTGCCCATAACTCAACATCCGTCCACAATCTGATCCTGAAAATTTGTGTATAATAGATAATACATATATCTACAACTTTTATGTTTTGAGTTTCATCAATTACTGAATCTATTATATAGAAACAGAATCAAAACAGTAGGTGATTTAGCTAGGTTCCTCAATGGAACCAGTTCTAGTCTGATGCCAATATCTTTCCACAGACACCAAATCATGCAAAACAATTTAATATCCTTAAACCTAAGACATAAAGCTACAAGTTTGGTGTTTGTATTTATCAAAAATCAGCCTTTAACATAAAGAAAATGGGACCCTAAATTTCTGCCATGAAAATAGAATTCAAGCAGCTTACCCATGGAAATCATGTAGCTTGCACCTCCTAAATCATGATCCAACAACATTCAAATCATGATTATCACTAAAAGAAGTGATAAATAACTCACCTTTGACCAGTTATGGTTGAGCTTTAAGAAGGAATTGGGAAGAAAAATGGAGAGGAACAGAAGAAGGGCTGATGGTTGACAAAAGGCCAAGACATCCTTTATTCCTAAAGTTGCCGACTCAAACTTTTTCCATTTTTTTTACTTTTCTGATTTAGTTAAATAATTTCAAATAATAAATAAATGAATAAATAATTATTATTATTTTCTCTACATATTTACATGCACCTAGTACCAAAAATACTATCTAGTCAAATTATCTACTTTAATTAATTTCACTATGCCAAATTTCATTTATTTAATTAATTATCAATACCTTGTCATTCTCATGTAATTTATAACTTGACGCGGGCGACTTGCTCTTTTTATGATAAACCGACCCATAGCAAGTCTACATCGTGAGTACGTTCTAGCTAAAGTCCCTTTGTATGCATGTGTTTCATGTGACTGACATTTATAAAATGAAAATGTCAAAATGAAATGTGTGTGATAGTGCATGTATGGACGGTTGAGGATATTACAATGGGCTCGTACGGGCATGCACTGCCAGCAAGCCCAAGTGGGCTGCTGCACGCGCCAACGCGTAGTAGATCGCAACAAGTCACCTTAATTTGGCCATAATTGGCCATTTATCCCTCTAACTCTTCATTTTCTCCTCTTCAATTTAGATCCAGTTTTCTAATTTTCTTTTGGATCTAAAAGACCCCAAAAGACAGAAAATAGACAAAGAAAAATTTTTGGGAGGAGAAAAACTTTTGGTGACCAACAAAAATTAAAGAATTTAATTTTTCCTCTTAAAGGAACAAGCACCATTGCTAGCACTTTGAGGTATGTTCAAGCCATCTCCTTAGTGGTTTCATCCTCTCATCTTCACATGGATAATGTTAGAGACAATCCAAGATTGGATTGTTGTAGTTTGCTACAACCTAACAAGGTGAAAAGTTGAAAAAAAAATCAATAAATTATAACGGTATAATTTCTGAATTTTCTTTAGTTGAATTAGTTTTAATTGGCACAAGTAGAATCTTTTGATTCGGGTTTTGAACAATTTTATTTTCCGTTGCATAATATTTATATGATATATACTCAAAATCCTTCATTGGTATCAGAGCCTCCTTGTGGCTATTAAAATTAATTTTAATTTAAGGTGCAATTGGATTGCATGGTTTTGATGATTTTGGATCTTTTGATTTGTGAAATTGAAATTAATTTGTAAAATTTGTTTTACATATTTTTCTTTCTTTGATCTGATCATGAGATGATTGAGCATAATTATATTGATTTAAAAATGGTTTGAATATGATTCAAATAATTAATTTCGAATTTATTATAATATTTTTGAAAATTGCATAGTTGATGAACATATGATGTTGTTTGGCTTAATTGTTGGGGTTGTTCATATTTTTCTTTTAATTTGATTATTGAAAAATTATTTAATAATTAATTGAAAAATTTTTTAATTAAATTTTCAAACAGACACCGAAACGGGGCTGTTTTAGGTTCCCGGCAGGACTGTTTTGTTTGATTTTTTTTGGTATGTGAATATTTCATTTTCAGCACCTTGAAATATTTTTTATGTGATTAAATATATGTTATTTTTTATGTTAGATGCATGCTAAAATCAATTTGCTCGAATTTAGATTTTCAAATTAATTCTAGACTGTAAATGGGTTGTTTTGAGCGTCTAATGTATTGGTTCGTTTGTCTTAATGATTTCAGCTTGTGCCAAAATTATTTTGATGGACTTGAGCTGACCTAAAAATACCTAGAATGATGATTTGAAGTTCTAGAAATTTATGGAATTTTTGGAAATTAATTTTGAATTAATTTAAGTTGAGAAAATGACTTATCTAGTATGACTAGAAAGTGACATGTATATTAAAATTAAATTGTTTATTTTGACATCATAATAATTTGATTTTAAGGTGAATTAATTTTGAATAAGTTCTGAAAATATGGAATTTAATTTAATTTGATTAATTATTAAATTCCACATTAAAATGACATATAAAATTAAATTGACTGAAACAACAAAAGTAGGTAATTTCAGTTCAAGTGTTGAATCAACTTTCAAATTTACAATCCAAAATCATCACTACCTATTTTATATTTTAATTTTATGCATTAGAGAATGCATGCAAAGGGTCTATGGAAAGGCATGATGGATGATTAAGGAGTTAGGCTTAATGTGATTGGCATGCATGAATTTTGTTTTGTAGTAAATAGGGTCTTTGTGTCACTGCATATCTCTTCTTTCTCATGTAAATCATCTTACTCCCCTCAAATGTAAATTGATGTTTTATATTTTTGAAATATGTAATATAGGATTAGGATAGAATAGAGATGCAAATGAGCAAGAAGCAAAGGAGATGATAAACAAAAAGACTTAGAAGTAGAAATTTGATTTCTATTTTTGGGTTGTAATTCATGCATATACCTAGGTAAGACCTAGTTAATCTCTTTAAGGTTCAAGAGATTGATTTTAATATGTCCATAATCATGCCATATAGTTAATGTAACTATCTTTATATATCCATGTGATGAATGTATGATATATAAAAGCATGCAACAATAACATGATGAGACTAAATTAACAAAATCCCTCGCTAAATAAACAATTATGTCTTATGCCTTCCATTAATGTGGGGAGAACTAGAGTTCTTCTAGAGTTAGAGTTGTTGAGTTGCCTCAAACTCACTCTATAAGAATATGTTCGAACCATTGAAATTAGATTTCATGATTAATGGGTTGGACTTAACCCAAACCATTGATTTGTTGGATTTACGCCAAGGTCAATGTGTTTTGGAGGCGAAGTTGGGTAAATATTCATGAGATGAGCACATATCAAGAGTTAATAACCCAATGTGCGTGCACACATTAATTAGTTGATAGCACAAGATTCGATAGTGTAACACCCTTGACTTTCCCACATGCATTTCATTTTGACATTTTCATTTTATAAATGTCAGTCACATGAAACACATGCATACATAGAGATTTTAGCTAGAATGTGCTCACGAGGTAGAATTGTTACGGGTCGGTTTATCGTAAAAAAAGTAAGTCGTACGTGTCAAGTTATAAATTCTATGAGAATGACAAGGTATTGAAAATTAATTAAATAAAATGATTAAATTTGAAATAAATGAAATTTGGCATAGTGAAATTAAGTAGACAATTTGATTATATACTATTTTGGCACTAAGTACATGTAAATATGTAGAAAAAATAATAATAATAATAATAATTATTATTAATTTAATTATTTATTTAAATTATTTAAAAATATCATAAAAGTAATAAAAAAAAAAGGAAAATCTCAAAGTTGGTTGAAGTAAACCAAAAGCTGCCTCTTTCTAACTTTCAGCAGGAATTGTGTCCATCTTCATTTCCTTCTTTCTCTCAAATTTCTCCAGTAACAAGACCAAGGAAAAGGACCATCTGAATTGTTATCACCATAAATTGCTAGTTTTAATTTATGATTAATAGAATATGTAACGTTTGCTAATTAAGGTTAATTAAAATAAATAAATTATTTCGAGCGAAAAATAAATAATAAGTTGCTCAATTAAAATTATTAATACGAAAAGTCGTTGATGTAGTTAATTTAGTTAAAATAGAATTAAGTGAGTAGATTGTTAAATTGAGTTGATTAGTGAAATAATAATAATAATAGTAGTAGTAGTAGTAGTAGTAGTAGTAGTAGTAGTAGTAGTAGTAGTATTAAAAAAAAAGGGGGACAAAAATTTTTTTTTTTTACGGGAACATAAATAGGGCACAAACTGCCCCCTTTCATCATTTTCTTCTTTTCTTCCTCTTCTCCTCCGTTTCTCTTCCATTTTCTTTCAAAATCCAACCACAAATCAAACTTTTTGGATCAGTGGTAAGTGAAATAATTTTTCTTGAGTTGATTAAAAATAGATTAAAGGTTGATGGTTGGTGTTGTTGTAAACCTATTTCATCTAAAAATTCTGTTTCTGTGGCAGAGATTGGGGCTTTATTTTCATACTCTTAGAGGAAGAATTTTAAGAAGTTATAAACATGAAAGTTGTAGCTTTATGTCTTATTTATATGCCTTTGAAACAGTTTTTAATGTTTTAGTGTGTATAAAGAGATATCCTCAGATAAGTGTTACTGGTTTCTAATAGTGTGTCAACAGAT
>CATIWF010078191.1:0-20528 GCA_949630135.1 Balakata baccata | reverse complement strand
GTTCCAACCATTTTGTCAGGAGTACTTTTATATTGTGATAACAATGGAGCTATAGCTCAAGCTAAGGAACCAAGGTCTCACAAGAAATCCAAACATATAGAACAGCGATATCATATTATCTAAGAGATTGTTGTGAGAGGAGATGTCTCTGTATAGAAAATAGCATCAGCTGAGAATGCAGCTGATCCACTCACAAAACCCATGAATCAGTAGCAACTAGATCGCCGTATAGAAAAGATGGGACTTAGATACTTTAAAGATTGGCTTTAGTGGGAATTATTAGTGATGTATCAATAATAAGTTGGAACATATCCTATTGTGCAACAATTTTATTTAATGGCAAGTTTAAATTCAATTAATTCTTAATATTGTGTTTTAATTGATAAGTCTGTTAATACTAGATGAGGCATTCATTCTCAATGGTTGAGAATATGAGTGACGAATGTCTTGGTATTAGTATTATAAAGGTTCCTAGTTGTAGGATTTCTGATTGGGCATCACTAATCCGGAAGACTGACTTATTATTTGTTATCTATGATTAATATGAGATATTAATTATGATGGAATGATGAGTCTCATGCCATTAATATCTGATACTGAGACAAATAATAGGGAATACTTGTGTGACAAAGTATTCTTAACAGTAACATATGTGATAATGAATTAAATGAAGTTTACTTCTTGTCAATAATTCATTATATCATATTTAGATAGTATGTGCAATCCTTAGACCTGAGATGACATAATTATCTTATGTATGAGTATTTAGTTTTTGTCAATGCTTTAAGTATTAATGCTAGTCATGTACTAATATTGGCATTTAACAGTTCTAATTAGTCATACATGAAGTTATTTGTTTAGTCAATAAGGATCCATTACTTTGAAGTAAACAAAGAAGATATTCTATGCAGTCACATGTATACTTGACAGTAAAGTTCATAGCCAGGACATAATGATTACTAGATTAGATCTAATTACTTAATAATGGTGAAGTAATTGATGTGATTAGTACATTGGATTAAGTCTTAAGAGTTTGACATTACCATGACTCTGACTTAATCGGATTATGGTATAATGGAAGGATTTAAACATATGCTAATCTAAATCATAACAAGTTCATCATGAAATAAATTTCATCATTGTCTGGGTAGTCATGATATACTGCTAGGTATCACTCATGACTTATGAGAACTCTAATCGTATTATGGTAATACCATTTATTGGTGATTATGAAGTGTCATAATGTTTCTCATAGCCAACTCAATAATAATGAACCTAGAAAGTCATAGACAATAAGAGAAGTAAGAGCAACTTATAAGTTAGACTTGCACAACCTGCAAGATGCTAGCACACTTGAAGTCTGAATACCTACATATCTGATGTGATTTAGGTCCAATTATAAGAGTTATAATTAAGAGAACCTAAAATACAAATATGTTTTGTAGCTTATATTTTGTATCTAATTCTGATAGAAAGTAAAATTGATTTTAGTGCAAGTGGGAGATTGTTAATAAATACCCAAAATGCCCTATAATTAATTTTAGAAATTAAGTTTTAAAAGAGTTTTAACTTATCTCAGCTTATCAAAAGAGATTTAATTAGATGATATCTCTTATTTGAAATAATATATATTATCTTTTTGGAAAAGATAATAGGGATGATTATTATTTATTTTCATTATCGTCTACTAGAAAATACAAAGAACGTATCTTAAAAACTATAAAAAATTGAAAAGGTTTTCATCAGATTTTAAGAAAAAGAGTTTTCTATTGTTGTTCCTATTTCTTGGTGTGGACAAACTAGAGACTCTATACTTGGAGAGCAAAATAGCTAAGAATCAATCTCGATTGGATTTCTGTGCTACAAGAAGTAATTCTCAATCTATTATTTTATACACTTGATCATGTGAAAAATAGTCTAATCCGTATTTTGTAAGAGTTGTGAAATACTGTTTGTTTAGTTTTCGAATCCTAAAATTATGAGTGATTATAATTTTATTTTACTGTGTTTGTATGTTTATGCTAACATGTACCCCACTCTAGCTTCCAACAAATCATCCCTAGGAAAATATTTAGCCTTTAATACTCAGGTATATAAAGAATAGGGCTCTTGAAGCAATCGCCAGATTTGTTTAGCTAATAAAGCCAAATTAAAATATTTGATATCCATAAACCCCAAACTTCATTTCTTTTTGGCTTTTGAGAGTTTATCCCAGCTAATCCAATGGATTCTTTTATCACTTTGTCTATTACCCATCAAAAATTGCTTATCAAGCTTTGAATTTCATCATAAAAATTCTTGGATAGAACAAAATAACTCATCATATAAGTGGGAATAGCCTAAGTAATAGCTTTGATGAGGATCTTTTTACTTGCAAGTGAAAGCACTTTTTCCTTCTAACCTTTGAGCTTTTTCCAAATTCTTTCCTTCAGGTATTTGAAAACTATTTTCTTTAATTTCCTAGTTATACCAGGGAGACCTAATATCGGTTATGACTATCAACTTCATTAACTCCAAGAGTGCTTTTGATTATATCTCTAGTACTATAGGGCACATTTGAGTTGAAAGAGACCTCAAACTTTCCAAAATTTATTAATTGCCCTAAAGCAAGCATAAGTGTTGGGGATATCTTTAATGACTAAACATTTAGTATTGGTGGCTCTAGCAAAGAAGATACATTTGTTAGCAAAAAAGAGGTGAAATTTTTTGCCTTCCTCTATGTACTCTAACGACCTTCAGAAGTAGCTTTCCTGATAAGAGCGGAGAACCCTTCTACACACAAAACAAACAAGTATGACGAAATAAGGTCATTGTGACAGAGGCCTCTACAAGGACTAAAGAAACCTTTAGGATAACCATTGATCAGAAAACTATACAAAATAGAGTAAATACACTTCATGATGAGAGAAGTAACATGAGATGGAAATTTCACTTTAAGCATAATACTCTCAAGGAATGACCATTCAACTCTTTCATATACTTTACTCATTTCTTATTAAAAATCGAAAGCACCTTTTTTCCCTTTAATCTTTGTAAAAGAGTTGCTTTAAAGACAATCACTTTTAGTACTATATGTACACCTTTTATTTATATGAATAAAGACACTTTTTCATATGTTAATGTTCATTTAATATGAATTGTTAAGATCTTAAATTAACTAATGAAAGTCTTTGATATAAAATATAGCACGAAGGAAATCATGATGAGATCATGATATGAGATTCCTATTATGTATAATTAGGTTTATATCTAAACTATCTCTAGTCATAAGATCAATGAAACAAGACACTATTGCTCTAGACAGGCTAACACAAATTATACTCCTTGATTAGATTAAGCAGGAGTTCTCACAAGCTGTAAGCATGATATGTTTAAAGTTAACATGTGGATACTTGCTAGAGTAGTCAAGTACATTAGAGACCTATTATCAAATTATCATATGGATGCTCTATACATATGTCAATGATAATTTCATTATAACAATGATGCAAATATCCTTGGACCTGAGGTGCTCAAAATTATCTTATATACTGATCATATGCTTTAACTTCATTCCTTGTTGCCTCATAAAACGATTTCTTATAGGGTGATCATTGGGTATAGCTTGAGGTATTCAATAGTAGTTGGGTTGCTAATAGAGGATTCACCGCTCCTGTCAGAAGGAGAGTATACCCACGGCCACTTGTTGGAATCATTACTCGGGATACTTTGGCCAGAATAGGATTATCTTAAAGAAGGTCTTCGAAGACATATCTTTAAGAGTAATGAATCTCAATGACAAGTACTAACATCACTCAGACTATATGTGACATAATTAGTCTAGTGGGAGTTGACACTTAGACCATGCTCTAAACCGAATGAGATATAGTAAGGGTGAAATGATGAATTGCACAGAAATTGTCTATGGAAATGTTCGTAGCCAAACTTCTGACTTTTCAATTAATTGGGGTCATGATGTATTGTTAGATACCGTTCATGACTTGCTTGAGATCAAGTGTTGATCTGAGTAGCCAATATAACCAGGAACCTAATGAGTCACATGCATTGAAGGTGCGCAGATGGAGTAAAATGGGTTTTTGGATTGGATCCAAAATGGAGAAAGAAATGTTTGGTCCAGACAGTGTCCCGAGTTAGAAAAGGGTTTCTCGATCAGGACACAAGCCACTCCTATCATGAGCAGGAAAGTTCAACTTGCGGTCGAGAAAATGCTATTAGACCGATTTGAAATATATTCTAATCAGGACATATGATGTCACGACTGGGAACCACCCAATTTTGGGCATATCTGGATCGGGACAGGTGTGTCCCGAGCGAGACCAATGTCTGATATGGAAACCTAATTAGATTGAGATTCTATGAACAAGAGTTTTGAACTCTAATCGTTCAAGGACTATAAATAGTCGTTTTTCTGACATTAGAGGTTAGTTGCCACACCAGAGAGCAAAGCGTTTCATTCTCATTCACCTTTTCTTGCTAGCATAAAGAATTATGAAGTACCTATAGCCTCCAAAGATTTTCTTTCTCGCTTTTTTCGCTTGGACATCCATTAGAGGTGATCTAAATGAAGATTACTGTAGTTTACGATAATCTAGTAAAGTGAAATGCATGAAAGAAGTCTTTGATTCAAAGGTAATTATCTTTAAATTTTATTTTTGGCTAATCATTCATAATTACATATGAAGATTTTTGTTATAGGGATTGTAAATTTTAAATTCGACTATGTTTATATATCTAATATGCATGTTACAAATCCCAACAATCCTATGCTGAAATGGAAGATTTCAAAAGCAATAATTGCATTATCAGTGATGTGGCGGATCAGAACAAATACAGTGTGGCGGATAAAACTACTTCAAGTCTATTAGCCAAAACTTTAAATATGATTTTATAATGTACATTACACAGGAAAATTGGACGCAAGTCTTTCATACTTTCAAGACTTTTTACTTTTGGAATGAGGGTGATGTGTGTATGGTTGATCTTAAATAAACTCGTCATTGACTGGGAAGCCACCACAAATGTGAAAAGCACATAAATTTTTCTGCAAATTGCTCCATTATTTTTTTCCATTATTTAAAAAAAAACTAAATATCATATATGTATATTAATATATATAAGCAGTTGCAAATTAAAAAAATAGATTTGGAGTATCACATTCTGTTAAATTAAATAAAATTCATATCTAGACTATATTTGATGTGAAACTAAAAATAAAATATGTAAATTTAAAACTTAAAAAAATAAAGAATAAAATTATTTGACATAAAAGTGAAATTATGTGAATGTTTTATGTAAATTGTCCTTTTTAAAATAAAAAACAAGATGAGCGCGGTTAGACTCTCTTACTATTAAATTATCTAAAGAATAAAAAAATAAAATTTAACATGAAATATTGTTTGTTATGCATTTTAAAATCCAAGAATTTGCAAAACACATGAAATCAAGAAAAAAAAAATAGAAAATCGACTAAAATCTCAAATGAAATAATAATTGTGAGAAAATTATGTAGTTTTGAAGGACAGAAGGTTTTGATCATAAGAACTGGAACCTATAAAGTTAGAAAAGTATGCGTATTATGGTAATATGCATGCCCTTTTGTTTCATTTTTTTTTATTAAACTACTTTTAAGTCTTATTTTAAATGTTTATTTTCAAATTTTTATAAAAATTAAGAAAAAGATTATTTATCATAGTTAATTTCGATCGTAGTCACCAAATTTATGTCTAATTGCAATTAAATTAGAAAAAGAAATTTGTAAGGAAAAATATCTAACTTTCAAAATTTAGCTCCGAAATCATGCTTAATCGATTTTGATAAGTTATAATCTGAAAAAATGAGGTGAAATGCTATATGAGCCAGAAATAAGAGATGAAATGTAATATGGCTTTGAAAATTGTTATGAAAAATAATTTTTAACTTAATTACATTTAAATATAAGTTTAGTAACCACGAATAAAATTAACCATAATTAGCATCAAATTTACTTACAATTTTTTGGATTTTCTTCTATTTTTTGAACTGTAAAAAGAAAAGTGTATATTTTTAATAAATAAAAGTAAAATGAGAAAAAATATATTAAATATTGCTTTAGTTTTTTAAAAAGATATTTTAAATGAAAAAAAAAAGATATTTAAAATGAAATAGAGAAATAGTGGCTTAATTGGTTTCTCTCTTATGAGAAGTTCAAAAATTTTGAATTTGAATTCTCTCGCCATCATTTATTAATATTAATAGAAATTTAATATATTTATTGTATATATAAATAGATATCTATTTTCTATTATGTAACTCATAATTTATTGAACATTTTAATAAATTAAAATAATAATTTACTAAGAGCATTCATTATTTAATTACTCTTTTTCCTAAAATAAAAATATGAGCCACACTTTAAAAAAAAAAAATTGAGCCTTTAAAGTGGTGTATAGGTAGCACGTGGAAGTTAGAACAAACAAGACGGAGAGTAGAAAAGCGCAAGAGTCAAGACCCATGAAGATAAACCGACTCATTGGCCTGAACGCTGTCAAAATTGACGGCAAATGTTAGTATTTTAGCAGAACAGCCTATCTAACACAAGTAACTTGTCTCTCTCCAATACATTTTTTATTTAGATTATACTTTTTAATTAAAAAAATTATTTAATAAAATTTTTTTAATGTATTCTCTATTTTTAAAATTAAAAAAGAAGTAAATTTATTTCTCTATATTTATCTGAAAATTTTTTAGAATATACCTACAATATTATTTATAGACTAATAAAACTATTAAATGATATGTATGTATATTACATTTACTTCAACCAATGAGAATAAAATAATTAAATGTATGTCAATAAGTGATTGAATTATTCTGTAGATAATATAATAGACATATTCTAACTAAAAATTTCTCTATCTAAAGAGACAAATTTCACTCTCTATTTCAATTGTAATTAATGAATTTTAACTCTATACATATTCTCTTTTTTATTGATGTGTTTCTTTAAAATACTTTTTCCTTTCATTATAATAAAAATTATTTAGGCTTTGTTTGTATTGAAAGATTTAAAATTCATAGATTTTATAGAATCCATGGATTTTTAAATTAATAAATTGTAAAATCTATGAATTTTAAGAATTTCATTATTTGTTTGACTATAAAATTCAAGAATTGATGATGTAATTACATTTATACTTATATTTAATATAATTCAATTAATTTAATAATTAATTTCCAAATTTATCTTTTATTTCAATATTGATTATTTATTATTAATTAAGCATACAATCAATTCCACAATATACTTAAAAATTTAAGAAATAAATTTTTTTTAAGAGTTGAAATATAAAAAATTAAAAATAAAGTTATTATACGTTATAATATTTAATTACATTGCTAAAAATATTTTTTATTAATAATTTAATGCATATTAACATAATAATAATAATAATATTAATAATAATAATAATAATAATAATAATAATAATAATAAAAGCTAAAGCTATTAGTTGAAATTAAAAGAAAAATAATTTTCTTTTAGGATTAAGGATGATTTTGGAATAATATTAATTTATTGGGGACAATTTTGGAATAAAAATATATAATAACAATTTCTTATTGATCAAAATTCATAAATTTTGGACTTTTTCACCTACAAGATAGGAAATTAAATTTTTCAAAACTAAAGGTTTTGGAGGATAAGAGATTTTCCAAAATCCATAAATTTCGATATTTTTTAAGTAGTCAAACGATAAATTTGGTATAAATATATGAATTGTTCAAAATTTATGATTTAAAAATCTTTCAATTCAAATGTAGTCTTACATTTTTCTTTTGATAAAATATTAAATTATATAAGATAAAGTAAAATATAAAGAGTTCATTAGACTTGTAAAAAAAAATTTATTCACTATTTAAAAATGATCTAAGATGCTGTTTACTTTATTAAATATACTCTTTAAAATAAAGAGTATTATTGGAGATGTTCTAACCATCTTCATTTATTTGTATTTATTTGAATTTTTCATTAAAAAAAAGTTAAATGAGAAATTTTGAATTTAAGCTTGCTGCTCATTGCATTAGATAATGTAAGTCAAATTGGCTAAATTATTTTTCAAGCAAAATATTATTATAACTTTCTTTTTCGTTAAAACTTGATGTCCTTATGAAATTAATAAATAAGACAGATAAATGCTTAGGTAAATTCAGTTTATTATATTATTTATAAACTAGTCCAAGTATACAATAATATATATGTATAAAGATTAGTGTGTAAATGACATATTAGACATAGTCTATCTAAAAATTTTTCATAATAATATTAATATCATTATTTTATGATTATAATTAATAATTTCTTGTAATCCATTGAACTGTAGCAAGATGGTGAAATAGAGATAGTTACATAAAGAAACAATTATGTCAAATTAGCTAGTAATATCAGATTTGTATCTGTTGAATTATGGCACAAAATCAGAAGTTCAAGTTTTGTGTGCCACGGCTATGCAAGTTGATCACGCATGAGCAAGCTTTGAGGGTGTCGCGAATGTGATGGTCCCTCACGAGCGTGACACCAGCCAGTCTTCTTCACTTATGCGCTATCCAATTTGTATTTGTCACGCTCACACCAAATTGACACGGGAGCAACAGTGGCTTTGGGATTTCTTGGTGTCATGGCCGTGTTGCATCTTTGCGCCCGTGCCATTCAATGATCATGTACGTGATAAAGCCTCACAGACATGAGGACTTGCAGTATTTCATTGGGATTCGTTTTTTTGCGATTGGACTTCAGTGTTCTTATTCTACTCTAACTACAATTCTTGGCCAACTTGGGTAGAATTTTGGAGCTATAAATATCCTTTGATAGCCATATAAAATCATGAAGTAACATTGGGATTGAGTGACTTTGGTGAGTGACATCTGTATTAATCATTTAAGCTTTTGAGTTTTGTTTTGTTTGAGTTGTGAGGTTTTGTTGTTTGTAATCTCAAATTCTTTTGATTAACAGTAATAAAACTCTTTCTCTCACGTGAACGTAGGCACAAATTGGCCGAGCCATATATATCACTTGTCTCCTCTTTTCTTGATTGTTTTTATTTTTTCTTCATTATCAAACTTATCATACCATTCAGTGTTCCTACCAAGTGGTATCAGAGCCTTGGTAATGGTATCTTCGACCAAGTTTGATATTAAGAAGTTTGATAGGACCGTTAACTTCGGTCTTTGGCAAGTCAAGATGCCTGCCATCTTAATTCAGAATGGATGAGAGAAAGCTTTGCCGGAGAAGAGCAACAAGCCAAAATCCATGACGAATTCACAATGGGAAGAGCTAGATCAGAAATCCCTATCATCTTTGTTTCTCTCTCTCTCTAATGAGGTGTTAAGAGAAGTTGCAAAGAAAACCACAACCGTTGGTGTTTGGCTCAAGTTGGAATCATTGTATATGATGAAGTCAGTCACCAATCGTTTGCTTTTGAAGAGCAAAATTAAGGAACTTCGTCATCAGGAAGGTAAATATATTAAGCCTCATCTTGGTGAATATATTAGCATTCTTATGGATCCCCAAAATATTGATATGGAGATTGGTGAATACCTTATTGTGTTTCCTACCTATAACTTACAACTTGTTTCGTGAAACTCTTTTATAGGGTGAATTTTGCCAATGATACCTCAATTATGTGAATTGTAATACTTTAGTCCCTCAAAAATTATTTGTAAGATAAATGTATCATAATTACATAAATTGTAACAATTCAGTACCTTAAAGATTATTTGTAATATAAAAGTACCTCAACTTTTATTTTATAACTAAATAGTACTTTTATCTTCAGTTATTAGAGCTTGTTTAATATTGTGTTTGGAATAAACGTTTTCGGAAAAAAATTTGTATTTTTAACTTTTTTAAGTTTTAAAAACTATTTTTGGTAGACACAGATAAATAAATATTTTTTTCCAGAAGCATATTTGAAAAAAAAAATTCATAAAAAATTAAAAAATTAGTCAATTAAATTAGAAAATTCAAAATATGCTTTTGTAACACTCAGCAGCACTCTCAAACACCCCTTTAGTTTCTCTAACAGAAGCATGACATAAAATATCCAGATAAATTTTAATAAAAATAAAATTAGTTGTAATATCCAATCAACAAAATTGAAATTTATCTGATATGGATATTATAGCTAATTTATTTTTATTAAAATTTATCTGATGTGAATATTTCATATCACACTTATGTTAGGGAGACTAACAGTTAAAGACGGAAGTACTATTTAGTTACAAAATAAAAGTTAAGGTACTTTGTGTTGCAAAATAAAAATTGAGGTACTTTTGTGTTACAAATAATCTTTGAGATACTGAGTTATTACGATTTACATAATTTGAGTACTTTTATATTACAAATAATCTCTCAGGTACTGACTTATTACAAGTTATATAATTGAAAGACTGTAGATGAAATTGATCCCTCTTTTATATAGTCGTGAAGAGATTACAACCAAAGAGGTTAAGATTGTTTTCTTGCAACGTGAGTTGATTGATGACTAGTTATCAAAATCTGAAGAACCTTTAGGTGACGGTTTAGTAGTTCAAGGTTCGGGTGGTAAGAAAAAGGGTAATGGTTGGTCCAAAAATGTAACTTGTCATTGTTGCAAAAGGAAATAACATACACGCCGGTCTGGTTGGAGTCTAAATTTTGATTCATGGAAAAATGACATATTATAAGTGAATATAAGTAGGAATACTATTATTAGGAAATTAAAAAGATTGGTGCATGAACTGGAAAAAAAATAAAATTACACTAAGGACAAAATCGGTATTATCATATTTGTTTGGAAAAAATTTGTAAGAATTAGGGAAATGTGTGGTGGAAGTGGAATTTTTCATAAATAAGAATTAATCAAGATTAATTAAGTTAATCAACCAATAGGAGGAGAGATTAAACTAATTAGTAGGACCCACACACTAACCTTAGTATAAAAGTCAATTTTGGGTGGCTTTCTTCACTTATCACCAAAAGTCTTCATCATCATCTTCTTATTCTCCCTTTGGCCGACCACTCCCCTCTCCAAACCCTCCATTTTTTTTTATTCAAGTGAGCTTCTTAAAGAGTGGAAAAAAAGAGTTTAAAAGGAGAGAAACCAAGTAATCAAAGAGATTTCACCATAAGAGAGCAAGAGAGAAGGTAGGAAAGAAGAGAAAAAGGAAGAGAATAGTAAGGGAATTTGGCCACCATTTCAAATCATAAAGGTGAGTTTCTTTTTCTCAAATTCAACCTTTTTCTACCCATTTTGATTATTATGTTTGGAATTGTTAAATTATGATTTGTGTTGATATTGTGTGACTTATGTTGATAAGTGTTGCTTTGTATGCGAAGTGATGGAGTTGAGCCTTGGATTGTTATAAATGATGATTTTATGGCTTGAAAATTACAGGAATAAGATCTATAAGGAGGTGTATTGGGCTGTCTAACGAAAGGGGAGTTAAAAGGAGGCGTATTGGGTTGTCTAACGAAAGGGGAGTTAAAAGGAGGCGTATTGGGCTGCCTAATGAAGGGGGAGTTAAGAGGAAGATGATTAGAAGTGTTAATGGTGATTATGTGACTTGTAGATGATGGTTGTTAAGGAGAAGAGCATGGTATGTTGGGGGCTATTTTGTTTGTGTTATATAGAGGAAATGACTTTTGATTTAAATGAACATAAATAAGATAAAGAGAGGAGGAAATAAAGATATAGAATGAGGTAGATAAGTATTTGGGACACTAAATATTGTTCATGTATAAATATTAGCTGAATGTGTCATTGAATGACATATTATTTTTTTTATATTAAGGCCGAACGAGAAGCTACCAAGAGGTGGACAAAGGGAATGAAAAGGTCATCTAGCAAGTGAAGGAAAAAAAAAGGGAAAAGAGAATGACTTGGAGCTAATTAGGTAAGTGTTTTTTGGATAAAAATTTTGCATGCCATAAAATTATGAAATTGTGTGTAATGTATGTTATGTATAAGGTTTGAAATTCTATGTTATAAATGGTTATTTTAAGAATTTTGTGGTAAATTGGTGTGTAATGTTGAGTTTTATGTACGTGTTTATGATCTGAAAATTTTGGGTATAGCATAATTACATAAGGTTATGGAATTAAGTAATTTACAATGAATCCAATAAGTGTCTTGTCATATATACACTGAAACAGCCTTAGGTTGCTGTAGTTGGATTGGCATGAAACCAATTGGATATGATAGCTAATATATAGAGCTAAAAATGTTATAAAGAACGTTAATTGAAATACGGTTTACAACTAGCACAAAATCTCAGACCTAAGTGAACCAAGAAAATCCTGGATAGAAATTGATTGAATACTATTCGGTAAGTTGGCCATAACTTTTGGTAGAAAATTTAAATTATAGTGATTCTTTTTGAAAAATTGAGCTAAGACAATAAGCTAAAAGTTCATAAAAGACCATAAGCTCTAAATCAATATAGAAATGGGCTCAAATTGAGGTCCAATCCTAGGGCCGAAATCTGCCATGAGTTTCTAAATTTGTATTTTGGTATATTTAATATGCTATGATTTGTATAAATTGACTGTTAGGAATTTTGGTTTATGTGAACATGTGGACAAATGATATATATGATATACTTGTAAAAAAAAAAAAGAGTAATAAATTTATGATAACAAAAAATGTCAAAGCCTGAATACACATAACCTTGAATTAGAATAGTAGATAGTTTGACATACTAATCGGGGGAAATGAAATGTGCACAATAAAGTATTGTATAGCCAGAAATGGAAATATAAAAAAAAGCTGGCAACGCTCTCTTAACTTGCTATTCTAGAGTCCATAAGGGGTGTTTTGTTTAAAGATAAAAATAAAAGTGATGAGGATGATGGTGTTACTCATATGAGTGTTGATGATTGTGATATTGATGGGGATATACTTACTGTCACAGGTAAAAGGCATAAATTCAAGTTAGACTAGATTATAATTTTACATGTTCTTACCATATATGTCCTAATATGGATATATTTTCTACCTTAAATTTAGTTAAAGGTGGAGTTGCTTGCATGGGTAATAATGTAACTTATATAATTCATGGAAGTAGTACCATTAAAATTTGCATGTTCAATGGTATTGTGAGAACTCTAACCGGTGTTCGATACATTCCAAATTTGAAAAAAGAATTTAATATCCTTCAACACAATTGATCATATTGGGTGTAGATTTAATGTACATTATGGCGCTTTATATGTTACTTCTGGTGTACTAACACTGATGAGAGCCACAAAAGTTAGTTCCTTGTATATTGTATAGGGTAGCAAATTGACAAGGGTCAGCTAGTGTTTCATCCTCTATGTTCGGTCAAGATGCAATGATGCTTGTAAATTCAAGATCTAGTATGTGTGTAATGGTTTGTACACATTTTAGAGCTATTTTGGTTAGTAGATTTATGTCAAATTTTGGTAAAGCTCTTTGGGAGGCGGTAAAGTGGATTTTGAGATTATTTTGTGGCACTTTAGAATAGTAATTGCAGTTTGGTAAATCTTCAGGTGGGTCCTTGATGGTTGTGTGTTCATTTTTTGTTATACTGCTATTATTTAAAGAGTTTGTTTACATCTTAAATATATGGCATTGGTTGAAACTTTCAAAGAAGCTATCTAGTTACAGATTGTGGAGAATCTTACTGGTATGTTGTCTCCTACCGAGATTGATTGGTGCATCGGCTTGATAGGTTTTGTAGATTATTGATTTAGCCCTAAGGGGCATTGGAGATGAGTTAGAGTTGTGATTTTGCATCAAGTGGAGGTTGTTGAATTATGGCACAAAATTAGAAGTTCAAGTTTTGTGTGCCATGGCTATGCAAGTTGATCATGCATGAGTAAGCTTTGAAGGTGTCACGAACGTAATGGTCCCTCACGAGCATGACACCAGACAGTCTTCTTCACTTACATGCTACCTAATTTATATGTCACGCTCGTACCAAATTGACACAGGAGCGACAATAGCTTTGAGATTTGTTGGTGTCACAATCGTGTTGCATCTTCATGCCCACGCCACTCAATTATCACGCATGTGACGAAGCCTTACGGATGTGAGGACTTACAGTATTTCACTTGGATTCATTTTCTTAGTGCGATTAGACTTCAGTTTTCTTATTCTACTCTAACTACTATTCTTGGCCGACTTGGGTAGAAGTTTGGGGCTATAAATACCATTTGATAGCCATAGAAGATCATGAAGTAACATTGGAATTGAGTGTTTTAGTGAGTGGCGTTTGTATTAAGCTTTTGAGTTTAACTTTGTATTAGTTGTGAGATCTTGATGTTTGTAATCTCCAGTTTCTTTGATGGCAATAACAAATAAAACTCCTTTCCCATGGACGTAGGCACAAATTGGCTGAACCATGTATATTGCTTATCTCTTTTTTTCTTGATTGTCTTCATTATCAAACTTATTCTACCATTCAGTGTTCCTAACAATATCTTATGTAGATGGATATATAGGCTGGGTTGGCTAAACTTGGTTTTTATTTGCTAATATATGTCCATTAATTTGGGTTATAGCTTTTGTTTGATAAGGATGAATCCTCCTTCCTATCCTTGGATTAAACTCAATACTGACACATGATAAAAGGAACATGGGGTTGGCTGGAGGTAGAGTTTTGTTCAGAGACTAGAATGGTGGTTGGAGATATGATTGTGGTTAATATTTTCCATTGCATGGTTGTCGAAGTGGAGTTTTAGGCGATCTTACAAGGCCTTTTGATGACTAGAAGGAAAGGGTATAATCGGCTTATCATTGAGATCGACTTGCTCATTGTTGCTTAATGGCTCATGTCTGATTATAAACATGATGAGCTTAATTCCAACCTGGTTATCTCTTATACCCGTATTCTTGCTAGCTTGACTGAGGTTTGTGTCCAACATGTTTTTTGAGAAGCCAATCGAGTAATCAATTGCTTTCCAACTTTGCTCTGTATCATGATGTGGGCACTGTTAAGCTTCCACACCCTCTAAAAGATCTTATTCAACATTTGCACAATGATGCTTTAGGCATTGTTTGGCAGCAAATAATTGTAACTTGATTGTCTATGCCCTTTCCTAGCTTTAAGCCTCATGTTTTACCAAAAAAAAAAATTGTTAAAGTGGGTTAGAATTGAACTAATTTTGTAATGTTAAGAAATCAATTGAAATAGGAAAAAATTGAAGTCAAACATTAACAATTTAAGAAAAATAAATACAAATAATTTTTTATATGAAATAAGTAACTTAATTTTTTTTACCTAATAAGTGCACTTAATGTAATTGTTAGGGGAAAATACAAAAAACTGCACTATGGTTTCACGATTTTGCAATTTTTAAGTATGATAATTTTTTTATGACAAAAATGAGTCTCATGGTTGAGACTATTAATATTAGAAAAGTGCTCTAAAGGCAATAACTTTTAACACTACATGTATATATTCCATTTTTATAAATAAAGACCAATTTTATTATATTTATGTTCATTTATATGAATTGATTAAATTTTAAATAATTTGATGAATGTCCTTGATATAAAATATAGCATGAAGGAAATCATTATGAGATCATGATATCAGATTCCTATCATGTGCAATTATGTTTATATCTAAAATATCTCTAGTCATAGGATCAATAGGACAGGATACTATTGATCCTGTCCTATTGATCCGGATAGGTTAGCACATATTATATTTCATAATCGGATCAAGTAGTAGTTCTCATAAGTTATAAGCATGAAATGTTTAAAATTAACATGTAGATATTTGCAAGTGTAGTCAAGTACATTGGAGACCTACTATGAGAATATTATATGGATGTTCTATACATATGTCAATGATAATCTCATCATAGCAATTGTGCAAATATCCTTGGACTTGAAGTGCTTAAAGTTATCTTGGATATTGATCGTATGTTTTAACTTCATTCCTTATTGCCTTAAGAAGAGGTGGCTCACAGGGTGGTTATTGATACAACTTGAGGTATTTGAAGATAATTAGGTAACCAATAAATGATTCACTGCTCATGTTAGAAGGAGAATATACTCACAGCCACTTGTCAGCATCATTACTCATGAAACTTTGGCCAAAGTAGGAACATCTTGAAGAATGTATTCGAAGATATGTTTTTAAGAGTAATGAGTCTCAATGACAAGTACTAATATTATTCAGTCAAGTGGGAGCTAACACTTACACCATGCTCTTAACTGACACTATAAGAATTTGATTGTTTAGTGACAGACTAAACCGTTGCAAAAAGTTACCAGTTCCGTCACTAATGCACTTAAGCAATGGATTAGTGACGAACATCATCTTTCACTAAAATGCTCTCTGCAAAAACAATAGCGAGGGAATACAATCTGTCGCAAAACATCAGTGACGGATTAGTGATATAAATTTTGCTTGCCAAATATAGGTGTCCAAATCTCTCACTTAAATTAGAGACAAAAATATATGTTGCCAAACTAGCAACAAATACTGTCCATCGCTAACTCTGTCGCAGTTTCAATTTTAGTACAGAAAAGGGACAAAATTAGTCATTGCTAATATGGAATAAATTATTTTTTTAGTTTTATTTTATATTTCATATTTTAATTAAAAAAATTACTTTTAAAAATTTGAAATTAAAATCAAATATAATAAAAGAAAACTAAAATCTAACTCCATAATATATACAATGTATTATTCAAATATATTTTAATTTACAAATCCGAACATATAAAGGAAAAAGTAGAAAACAATGCTAATGGCGGTCTTGATATTGCTAGTCTTATTGTTGCTGTTGTTGTGTAGTATCAAAAGATGTGTCTCCACTTAAAAAACTCTGTAAAAACCTCTCTAATGAGTTGTCAGACCTTTGCGTGGAGACCGGAGTTAACCTCCTCCTACTCCTGGTGGCAGAACACCTTTTCCTCATCTAACATCGACCTCATATGATGATGCACAGTCTCTATAACTCGTGCTTCGAGAGAATCAAGGATGTGAGAAGCCTGTGACTTGATTGCAGAGCTATAGACGAGGCATAGCTGAGGATAGTCAATGCTTTAATTAGCACCCATACCATATATTTTGTGCTTCTTCACGCTTGCAGCCTGGAGGAATAACCTATAATGCACATGATTGATATTTTTAATGCATAAGAATCGTAAGACCATTATTTCCAATCAATATCATTTACTTATTGTATTTTTTTTTTTTGGGTTTATTCTCCCTTGACTCGGTCAAGCCTTGTTTTGGCAATGAGATTGACAATATCACCTCATATAATCCATCATGCTCATCGAATATGTTAGTAAGATAGTGCACCAAGAAGGAGGGGTTGAATAGGTGGCAAATATAAATTTTCGACTTAATGGATTTCTTTGAGTGTTTGAGCAATATGCAAATAAAACATAGAAAGTAAAGGAGCAAGAGAAGATTGCACCCAAGGATTTATAAAGGTTCGGGTATTAACAAACCCTAGTCATTTCTCTAACCTCAATTGGGAGTTCTACTATCTCAACTTGACATTACAAGAGAGTTTCCTCGCTAACTCACAACTAGAGAGTTTTCCTAGCTCACCCACAACTAAGCATTTTCTCAAGGCTCACACCGAACCCAAATTCCTTGTGTTTTAATGACTCACATAATAACCAATTCATTGTATTTTGAACAGGCTCACACACAACCTAAACAAGAATTTTTCTCACTATGATCACTCTTACAATCTCTACCCAAGTGTTTAATGTTAACACTTCAACCTTTTTACAAAATAAGTTGGAAAATAAAATTGCAAGAGTTTTGGCACACTTAAAATTAAGCTCTTATATTCTAAGGCCTTTTGGCTATTTATAGTGTTTACCTTCTAATTAGCAGTTACATATTGTGCCAAAATTATTTCTAACATTCTAAAAAAGATTGACTTAGAGTTGTCTAACAGAGACAGTTTCTCGGTCGGAAAATTCATATATCCGTTGGAGCCTTACACGTGGCAGCCTTAAATTTGTCCTTTTCTTCAACAGCTCTTTAACGGCTAGTTTCAGTCAAATATCCCAATCAGAAAATTTATGTTCTTGGTTTGTACTCAAGTCCCGTTCAGGAATTTACCTGTCCCAGTCTGCATTTGCTATTGGAACTTTGAAACATCTGAATGCAGTATTTTCCCAGTCAGGACATATATTTTCCAGTCTGTACTTGAGTCCCGGTCAGGAGTTATGTACCTTAAAGAATGTTTGATTTGTTCAATAAGCAAATGAAATCCAATTGTCTTGAAACTTTGTACTCTATCAAAACAACATTGGATAAAGACATTGGTAACATTTAATTTGATTGTCAAGATCAAAATAGAGATCAATCACCCTAAGATTTACAATCTCCCCCTTTTTGATTTCGACAATCAAACTAAGCAAAATAATTAAATTGGTCATCCAAAAATAAAATTAACATGTTCAAAAACAATTATGTCAAGTTTCAAGTCAATCTATCATGTTCGAAAGATCTCTCCCCCTTTATGTTCTTACATTTTGATCTCTCCCCCTTTATGTTCATATATTTTGCTTATGTTTTCTTAAATTTCTCCCCCTTTGTCAAGATAAAAAAGAATATAAGCAAGTATAACATAAGATCAATCACGTAGAGTTTGAGTCTTAATTGGGTTGATCATTTGAGAGAAGATATTTTGTTAAGCATGTACCTTTGACCACTTTTGGGCAACCTATAAAAGAATCAAACAATTTTTAGTATCCATTCAAATTTGGGTCCATAGGGGTTAGCTCTAGAAGGTTTCTAATGATCCATCTGTATAAAACAATGCCTGTTTATGTGCCCAAATCTCATACAATAGTGGCATTGCTTGGATTTAAATGTTTCTTGCCACTTTGCATGGGGTTTAGGTTTCACAACATGAAAAGAATGTGAATGAGAGCAAGCACAATGTTTTTTGGTGTGTGAAATCTTAGGTGCATGCCTTTTGTACAAAAAGGCATAGTTGGTCTTTTGAGGTTTCCCTCTTAGACCATGTAAGGTTTTACTACTTTTCTTTTGAGTAATGGCTTTGATGTGTACCTTGCCTTTGGCTTTAGAGCCAATTACCTCAATGAATGAGGTTTGTGATGTGCTAGCCTTAACGAATATTGAGCTAGGTGGAGATAATGATGTTGAAGCTCCATTGAAGCCTAGACCATGTCTTACTAAAGGAGGTCTTTGAGATACAATAAGTGTATCCAAATTTTCTTTCCCCTCGTGAAATTTTGAAATTGAGTTTCTAAGCTCTTCAACCTCACTCTTTAAAATATTATTTTCTTTAAGCAAAGAAGAGGTTGAAGGTTTTGATGAAAGATCATCCAATGATTTCCTAAGAGATTCATTGGATATTTTAAGCTCTAAAATAATTTTTTGTAGATGATCAGAATCATTTTTCAAATTTAAATACTTATTTTTATGAAAAGCACTTTTCTTTTTAAATTTCTCAATTTCAAGGTTCATAACTTCTATTAAAATATCATCATCATCATCATGCATGTTATCAATAGATTTAGATGTAGAACATACCTCATAGGAGTCCTCTTGTTGAGCCATGAAGCAAGAGGCAGCTATTTCTTCTTCACTGGGGGAGTTTTCATCACTTAAGGACTCATGCCTTCTTTGCTTCATGTATGAACTCCTTTTGTGTGTTAAGTACTTGGAGGATTGATTGAAGTTATTGTCATACCTTTTCTTTTCCTTAAGCTTTAATCTTCTCATAAGGTTAACAATCTCTTCATCACTATCTTCTTCACTCCTTTTCTCTTGGCTAGAGCTTTCATCTTCATAATACTTTGAAGTTGAAGCTTTGAAAGCTAAAGCCTTTTTCTCCTTTTGAAGCTCTATCTCCTTTTCTTTTGCCAAAGCCATCTCATGTGTGAGAAGCTTGCTAATGAGCACATTGATGGACATTTTACTTAAATCATCATTGGCTTCCTCAATGGCGGCAACTCTTGACCCGTACTCCTTGATGGGAAGACTTCTCAAAATTTTGTTGTTGATATCTTCAAGTTTAAGGTGCTTCCCAGCCTTTCTTAAGTTATTGATGATACCAAGGAGTCGGTTGGTCATATCGGTAATAGACTCAAAGGATTTCATCTTGAAAAGCTCATATTCGAACATAAGCAATTGGATTCTCTTGGACTTCACTTGTTTGGTTCCTTCATAGTAATTCTCCAAGGTTTTCCAAATGCCATGAGCGCTTCTACAATGCAACACTTTGAGACTATCTTCTTGAGGAATGGTGGCAAAGAGAATTGTCATTGCTCTTTTGTTTCTTCTATTTGCCTTCTTTTGAGCATTGGACCAATCATCCAGAGAAATTTCTTCCTCTACACCTTCCACTTCCTTGGTTGGTGGCTTCCACTCCTTGTAGATAGTGTCCCATAAATAAATGGACTCACTATCCATAAAGAGCTCCATTTGAAACTTCCATTGAGCAAAGTTAGCACCATCAAAAATAGGGAAATGATTGCGAACTTCACCCTTCAAGATCTTGATCTTTTCTCTCGCACTTAAGCCTTGAATAGAGAGAC
>CATIWF010078186.1:0-94158 GCA_949630135.1 Balakata baccata | reverse complement strand
GACAAAACAACTTTGTCTGATTCAAAAACCATTTTGAACCCATGCTTATTCAATAATGAACCTGACACCAAATTCTTGTGAATAGCAGGCACGTATTGTTTAGAGTCAGCTTCTTACCAGAAGTCATCTGTAGCACCACTTGTCCTTCACCAAGAACTTCAGAAGTGGCAGAATTGCCCATAAACAATTTTTCCCCACTCTTCGGCTTGAAGGTAGAGAACATCTCAAGATTTGAACATATATGCTTTGTGGCACCGGTGTCAATCCACCATTCTTTTGGGTTTGACCCAACCATGTTCACTTCTAATATCACAGCAGCAAGATTAATATCATAAACCTCTTGAGTAATATTTTGCAAGAGATTTGCTTCATTGCTCTTTTTCTTCTTTGAGAGCTTACAATCAGAAACCTTGTGACCCATCTTGTCACAGTTAAAGCATTTGCCTTGAAATTTCTTTTTAGAAACTCCACCTGTGGGACCCATTTTAGGTTCCTTGAATTTCTTCTTTTTGGTATTTAGTCTATGTTCAACAACATTTACCTTTGCCTCAGAAGAATTCAACTCCTTCCTTTCTGAGCCTCTATTGTCTTCTTCAATTCGAAGTCTAACAATTAGCTCCTCAATATTCATCTCCTTTCGCTTGTGCTTAAGGTAATTTTTGAAATCCTTCCAGCCAGGGGGTAATTTTTCAATCATAGCAGCCACTTGGAAGGTTTCACTCAAGTTCATTACTTTAGCATGAATATCATGAAGAATAACTTGAAGCTCATAAACTTGACTTAGCATAGATTTAGAATCCACCATTTTACAGTCTAGGAAATGTCCCACTATAAATTTCTTGGCGCCGGTGTAACACTTCACCTATATAATAGGAACAATCCCATTATATAAGTGAAATGTCTTAAACTTAACTGACTAAATAACCATATCTGAATTTATTTCTTTTTTTAAGTAATAATTTAACTAACTAAATTTTTTTTTCTTCACAGTCTTTATTAATATATTTATATACATATTCTTAACTGTTAGGCATATTTTTAATACATATACAAAACAACTTAAGAACTCAGATGCATAATTAAAAACAAAACAAAAGTAAGAAGTAATCAACCCTAGCTATATCTTCTGTGTCTCTTTTGATATGGGTTTGGATTCTTCTTTTTCTTCTTGATCAACCTAACTTCTACTATGTACAAGCTCCAGTTCCTATGTGAGGAAAACTCACGCTAAGCTATATCTAGTTTAGTGGTATATATAAGCATTTAAGTTTTGCCAAACAATTACACAATGCATATCTTAATAACTTATGACATATTAAATTTTTTTACACATGTGAAATACAAAAATAAGCATATACATATCCAAATTTTACATTTTATTTTTCTATTTACTCACACAGAAACTACAATATATCATTTTACTTAATTAATATAAAATCCATTTATGTTATTATTCAAATTTTTACTTCATAACTAAACGAGCCAAATTATCATTTTCTTTTAATTATTTATTGACTCATAATTTAGATAGCCCAAGTCTCGTTTTCGGATTGTCCAGATATAGGGAAATAAAGAAGGGGCGCTCGCGGAGCTTCAGCCACCCTACTTACTATAATCTCAAGTCAAGGGCACTCGCGGAGCTTCAGCCACCTTGACTGAATATAACTACAACCATGTCTAACTAGGGTCATGGGTGTTTGCAGAGCTAAAATCTCCATGCCCTCAATTATATTAATATCGGTACCGTAATCCCCTTAATGGTGCATCATCTATCATAAGCTAGTCCTCAGGTAGATAAATGAGCAATTAAAATCATTAATTATTTATTTTTCCTATTTTTCATCATCGATATTTATTTTCTTTTAACAAAATCACCAATTCACCAATTAATTAAAAATCATATAATAACATGCTATTTATAATAATTTGCTAATTAAAGCAATTCAACATACTTTAAATTAATTTCTCATAATACCAAAGTCAGTAAATTTTCATTATATGATCATAATTACTAATATTTCTTTGATGTTAATTACATCATAATATATTATGCATACACAATATGCATTTGGATAAACAAAAATGCATATATTTACGCACCTCGACAGTGTCTTTTCAAAACTCAAAATCTATAATTTGAAGCTCGTTCACCTTTATTGTTCTTCTTCTTGTTTAGAGCCTAATTTGAGTATATAATTGATTAATACATTATCAGAATACTTATTCTTAATTTATGTTAAATAAATAACTAGAGTTTATTCTAAGTGGTAGTATGACCTTGAAGTATTATTGATCATATAACTTTTTCTACACTTATCCAAATTTAAGTAATTTTTATTTCTAATTAAAGTTAACAAATAATACTATGACATATCAAAATTTCATAATTTTTGAAGCTTTATCCTATTTTTGGTATAAGTCCAAAATTTGTTCTATCTCCTGCCCTTAGGCAGTTTTGAGACATAAACTTTAAAAATTCATATCTTTTAACGTGTAGATTTTAATATTATGAAACTTTGTAGGTGCTTAGATAAGATAATTTGAAACAATTTTTGTATATAACTTTTATCAATTTGGCCTCTAAATTCCTCAGTTGATAGTGACAATGTAACTGGTTCAACACAGGACAATCACAAACCAGTACCTATTCTCATAGTCATAACTCACAAAATACACAACTATTTAAGGTGAAACTTCTACCAAAATATACCTAAGACATTTCCTAACATTTCATGTTTAAATATTTGCCCAGTTTGGTCTTTAAAGAGTTCAAAATCGGGTATGAAATTGCTAAAGCTGCACAAGTATAAAGAAACAGCTCACTCAAGGAATAACCCGAATTCATTTTACTATAACTCAACCTACACAATAGGAATTTATACAAAATTTGGTAGAAAACTAAACACATAGAGCTACAATTTTTATGTTTTAAGCTTACTTTAATGTTGCCTCTAAGATGATCGAAACAAGCCTATATAGTAGTAGGGCATCCCATTGATACCTCTCTAGAAACCAGTTTCAACAAATTTCAAATATCTCTTTCTACCGACCAAATCATGCAAAATTATTTATATATACATAAATCTAAGACATAAATCTACAACTTTCATGTTTAATACTTCTTCAAAATCAGTCATTATTACCATCAAAATCGGAACACAAGATACTGCCATAGTACAACTCTAGCAGGTCCAACAGCACACTAACAATATAGAGAGGAATAACTTACCAAAAATCAATTGTTTTGGAGTGATTTTTGCTTCAAATCTTGAGGGAGAGATGCAGATTTTGGTCTGATGGGTGGAAGAAAAGAAAAGTAGAGAGAAGAATGGAAGGAAAAATGTAGAACCTTGACTTTGTTTATAACCCATTTGGCCAGCCACTGTAGTAGCCAACTTCAATTCCAGATTTTTGCCTTTTTTTTTGCTGATTTATTTATTTTATATTGTTTTTCTATCTTATTATTTTTTTTCTATTTAGCTACTATTATTATTTCTACATTTTACATATAGTGAGTCTAACTAGTCCTTACTAAAATCATGTAATCTTATTTAATCAAATTAACTATATTAATAATTAAATTTATTTTAATTTCTAATTTAGTCATTTCGCACCGACCCTTCCTTAGGTCCCAGAATCTCTTCTCTTACTTACAAGCCTGGAGCTAATCCAACCATTTACTCTAAATAAAGCTGCTCAAAAGTAGCTAGATCTCTTTCTGCTCCGTAGCTTGTTCTTGCAGAGTCAGTTCCAAACTTAAGATTTTAGACAATTAAAGTACTGTTTTGGTATTGAGGTAGCCAGATCTCAAAAAGGTATTTACCTATCTCAGAGAAAATCTGTTCTTGACCTGCTTCATGAGACAGGGATGTTGGGATCCAAGCCATCTGCTTCTGCTCTTGCCAATTAGAGAAGGTTGGTTTCCTTCAACTCTGCTGCATTGCCTTCTCATAAAGGTTCCTCCGCAGGCCTATTAGGAAGGCCTCTCCTCTGTACGGGTGACCCGCCAGTTAGAATTGACAACTGGTGCCTTAAAGAACTCCTCAATGCTTACACAAGGGTCCAAAGCAGTACGATAGTACCATTTACTTAAGCCACTCCTTGACCCAACATCTTAAAGTTGACCACTCAGAAGCTTCCTTGAAATCAAATTCCGGGTGAGTTCTATAAAGCTCATAAGGAACCAATTCACTCATATACTCATTATAACTAAGTCCTAATTAGTGGGCGTTACAGCCGGTATCCTCATATTTATATTTTCGGTCCAATGATTTACACAATGGTTTAGCAATCTTGCTTCTGCTATACACATTGTATAATGAATCATGCAGCTCATTCATGACATAATTCCTACACAAGTAGTCGGAATGATGCCAACTGTCATAGGTCATCCTTATTTGGACATCTTGCTCATCCTCTTTAAGAGTAAGAGCGTCCTCAGCCAAGAACTGTGCAAGGTTCAAGGTAGTCAGGTAAAATAATATTTTCTGCTGCCACCTCTTAAAATTCAATCTATTGAGTTTTTCCAGTTTCTCTCCATGGTTCACATGTACCGTTACAGGCACCACCGGAAAGACAACCCGAACAACAGAAGCCAATGGCTGGGAACCATCTCAAACTTTGGTAGCAGATACTGTGTTCTCCATTTCACTGAAACAATAAATAAACAATATTAATTCCAAGAATTAATAAATCCAAATAAAGAATTAACAACACAAATTTGTCTTAAGATTGTTAGGAAAGCAACAATAGAAAAATTGTTAATTCAATATTCAAATAAAAAGACAAATGAAATGAAAAACAAATCTGAGGCATGTGTTCCAACAGTGTTCTTAAGACAAAATCACCTCCTACCACTGGTGTTTAGGATAACTGGTGTTTATCTCCCAAGATACAATAGATCTCAAATAGTTATTGAACACACAACACCTACTTACAGCGAATTGAGTATTTGTCATACTTTCTATCACTTGAGAAGAAGAAGAAAAAGGAAGAAGAAGACTTTCTCAATAAGAACCAAACTTAACTCTCAAAACAAAACTTCTTACAACACAAGCCAAAACCTCCTATTTATACTAGATATAGGAGACATAGGATTAATTGTGATTAATCTCTTTTAAAGGCTGCCAATAATGCCTTTATAACTCTCAAATAATGATGAAATTAATCTTTGAAACATTAAGAAAATAAAATTCCAAACTACAAGAAGTTCAAAAGACTAATCGGGAACTCAATCCACACGGGAGTGTGGATCAGACGTGCACACACTGCAGCACAACGACACGGGCATGTGGATCCATACGGGCGTGGCAGAGGCTTGGTCGTGTGGATCCATATAGGAGTGTAGAATCCACACGAGCGTGCCAGACTTTTGGCCATGTGGATCAACACGGAAGTGTTGCTTCAATTTCCAAATTTTGGGCCAAAATTCGTGCACGCAGGTCGTGCACCCACGCATTGGCCTATCCCGGACCTTGGATTTGCACTCCCCCTGCTCTTGAGCACGCAAGAGAGAGTCTTCCATGCTACTTTCTTGCCCTTGTAAGAATGTATCTTAATATATTAACACAAGTCCAACTTCACATTTTAGTGATGTGGGACAAATAGCTCCCACTTTCACTTTTCCTCTTTATATCTCCTTAGCAAGGAGCTTACTTTGAGCTTCAATTTCTATTCATACATTCTCTATTTTGAGCATATGAATATATTAATTCATAGTTCTCATCTCAAGGAACACATATCCGAGTCTTTCTCCCAAAACCAAGTTATGGACCCACCCGAATTATCCTCCCAAAATGGCTCATAATCACAAATTTTCCAACAGAAGTATGAGCTTTGGTAAAAAAATCAGCCAATTGAGATTGAGAAGGAATAGGTAAAAGATGAAGGGAATGGGCTTTGATCTTCTCCCTCACTATGTGACAATCAAGCTTAATGTGTTTAGTTCTCTCGTGAAAGACAGGGTTATGGGCAATGTGCATGGCAGATTAATTGTCACAGTACATCAAGGCAGGTTTGGTATGAGAAATATGAAGTCATGCAAGAGGTACAAAAGCCATTAAAGTTCACATGTTGTAATAGCCATGGCCCTATACTCTGCCTTAGCTAAGGATTTAGACACAATGGATTGCTTTTTAGATTTCCATGCAATGAGAGAGGGACCAAGAAAGATGCAAAAACATGTGATGGATCTCCTTGTGATAGGACAAGATGCCCAGTCTGAATTAGAGAAGGCTTTGAGTTCAAGAGAACCAGAAGAAGGAAAATGCAAACCTTGACCTACTATATACTTAAGGTATCTCAAAATCCGGTGAGCTGCTGCCATATGGGATTCATTCAGTTTGTTAAGGAATTGGTTGAGCCGCTGAACTGCAAAAGCCAAGTCCGATCTTGTATTGGTGACGTAAATCAATTTGCCAATGAGGCATCTGTAGGAAGTAATATCTAGAATAGCAGGAGTTGTAGTTGATAGGGATTAGTCAACCATAAGGGTTTTGGCAGGTTTACAACCCAAAAAACCTATTTCTTCTAAGAGCTCCAGAGTACACTTTCTTTGACAAATATTAATCCCATCTCTATTGCGAGCTACTTCAAAACCTAAGAAGTATTTCAACTTACCTAGATCCTTAATCTTGAAAGTTTGGTGCAAGTAAGCTTTAATTGATGAAATCTCAGTATGAGAATCACTTGCTAAGATTATGTCATCTACGTACACAATAATGCAATGAAGGAGCCTCTAGTTGCCTTAGTAAACAAAGAATAATCTGAAGGAGAATGAACAAAACCCTACTGGAGTAAGGCATTAGAGAGTTTAGAATACAACTGCCTACTAGCTTCTTTGAGGCCATAAATTGACTTCTAGAGCCTACAAATAGCATTAGGAACTTGAGAAGTAAAACCTTGTGATAACTTCATGTAGACTTCCTTATGAAGATCACCGTGAAGGAATGCATTATTTATATCAAGTTGCTTCAAGTGCCACTGTTTGAAAGAAGCCACTGCTAGCAAGGTTCGGATAGTAGTCATTTTAGCCACAAGGGAAAGAGTTTCAAGATAATCGATCCCATGTTGCTGTGTGAATCCTCGTGCAACCAACCTAGCTTTAAACCTCTCAACAGTACCATCTGCATGATACTTGACCCGATACACCCATTTACATCCAATTGGTACTTTGCCAGGTGGTAAAGAGACTATATCCTATGTAGAATTCTCCCGCAAGGCTTGCAATTCATCATTCATAGCAGTTTGCCACTCTTTATATGTAATAATACTAATGGAAAAAAGTTGATGAGCGGGAGTTAAATGCTTATAAGAAAGCACATGAGAAAGACAATGTGGTGTACCTGATTGTGATGGCAGCAAAGTGGAAAAAAGAGTAGGCTGCTGCAGAGTGCTAATCAATGCACAATGATACTCCTGTAGATAAGAAGGTGACTGTCGAGATCTAGTAGATCTTCTTAAAGGTATGGAGGATATGGGAGAAGATAGGAAGGTGTAGATGAAGAAGAAGAAGTAGGAAATGAAGATGAAGATGAAGCTGTTGTAGTAGGAAGAACTGGAGTATCAACATCTGCATAAGGTAAAGGAAGAACAAAAGAAGAATCTATGGTTGAATTATCATATGGAAATATATGCTCATGAAAAAGAACATGTCTAGAAACAATAATCTTAGTATTATGTAGGTCCAGCAAGCGAAACCGTTTAGTCCCTAGTTTATATGCAATAAAACTGCATTTTGTGGCCCTGCTGTCAAATTTAGATCCATTATGGCTAAGGGTAAAAGCATAGGCTAAACAACCAAACACTTTGATATGAGTGAGGTCTGGTGGATGAGTGTACAAGGTTTCATAGGGAGTTTTATGATTAATGATTGGTGTAGGTAATCTGTTAATCAAGTGAACATAATGACTAACAAACTCTGGCAAAAAAATGTTGGGTCGCTTACTTTGAAACTTAAGAGCCCTTGCTGTGTTAAGAATATGTTGATGCTTTCTTTCCACAGTGCTTTTTTCCTGTGGAGTTTCAATACATGTGGTTTGATGAATAATGCCATGATCAACATAGAATTGATGCATCAGAAACTCAGGTCCTTTATCAGAACAAATGGATTTAATGCTTTTATTGAATTGATTTTTAACAAAAGTTGTTTAGCTTCTCCCTTAGATTTCAAAAAAAAAAAAAATCCATGTAAACCTACTAAAATCTTCAACAACTGAAACAAAGTATTTATATCCCTTCAAAGAAGGGTCTGTTGGCCCCCAAATATCCATATGGATTAAATCGAAAGGAGTTAAAGACTTTGTACTACTAACAGGAAATGGTTGTTTCTTTTGCTTGGCAAAATGACAAACATCGCATGCCTTAGTAGACTCACAAGATATTAAAGGATCTATTGACTTTAATTTCTGGACTCTTTCAGCAGATGCATGGCCCATTCTGTAGTGCCATAGATCAAAGGCATTGTGATCTTTATTGATGGAAAGTGAAAAATGGCTATCGAAGTGGGAAACAGAGACCCTGACTTAGCTCAGCTGCACCAATCTTCTTCCAACGCTGCAAATCAAGGATGTCACAATAGTTATTAGTGAACAGCAAACAACATTTGTTCTGGGAGGCCAGTTTGCTGGCAGAGATAATATTAAAGGAGAAATCAGGTACATAAAAGACATTATAAAGCTTCAGCTTATCTGTGAGTTTTACTGTTCCTGTATATGCAACATTTAAGTTGTGGCCATTTGGCAATTTTATGATGCAGTTTTTCACAGGTGTCATGGTTAGATGGCATGATATGGAGCAGGCAACATGATCTGTTGCTCCAGTATCTATGATCCATGGTTTATGAGATGAAGATCTTACTGAAAAAACTTTACCAGAGGCATTAGGATCAGAAGAAACAGCACTATTTGAATCATGACATGGAAGAAGGGGCTGATTAACTGTAGTGGTAACAGAAACAACTTAACCCTGTGCTCGTTGAGTGTTAGCTGCAGTGCTTTGGCTGTGTCTCTGTTGTATTGCATGAATAAGTTGTTCATATCCCTCTCTAGTGAATCTTGGAACATCAGACTGTGAAGAAGAGTCATTGGTTGCTGATGCAGTATTAGCAATGACGTTTTGACCTCCTTCTTGAATTTCTGATTGATTTGCATAATGGTGTTGCTTTGATCTTTGTTGCATGCCTGGAGGAAAGCCATGCTTTTTGCAGTATCGATCTTCAATATGCCCTAGTATAGCACAATAGGTGCATAATGGCCTTTTCAGATTTGAATTATACTTATTGACTGCTTTTGCAACAGAAGAAGACTGTTGTAGCTGTTTTGAATAAGCTGAAGTTCTTTATAATTTCCATTTTCTCCTTTGTAAATGTTGTAATTGACTTTGCCTGCACATATTGTACCTTCACCTTGAGTTGAACTTTGACCTCGTGACTGTAGGAACTGTCTCTCATGTTGTAACACTAATGAGAATACTTTGCTTATAGGAGGTAAGGGCTCCATCAGCATGATCTGAGACCTCACTGTCGCGAAACTATCATTGAGCCCCTTGAGGAACCTTAGCACTTAGTCATTCTGTTGATATTCTCTTATAGTCCTTAAAGCACCACAAGAGCAAATAGGATTACATTTGCAAACAGGCACTGGCCTTAGATTCAAGAGTTCATCCCACACTATTTTCATCTTTGTAAAGTAATCAGAAACTGACAAATATCCTTGTGAAAGAGAATGAAATTCTTGCTGTAAATCAGCAATTCTAAAAGAATCACCTTGAGAGAATCTGTCACGGAGATCTTGCCACACTTCCACTGCGTTGTCAAACTAGATGACTGATTGAGCAATAGACGGTGATAAAGAAGGTATAATCCAGGAGAGTACCATTGTATTGCATCTATGCCATGCATTATAATTCTGATCTCATGGTTGTGGCACTGTTATGGATCCATCCACAAACTGAATCTTGTTCTTCGAAAGAAAAGCCATTCTCATCGCGCGATTCCATGATTGGTAATTAGATCCACCTAATACTGGCATTACCAAGACAAGGCTTGGATTTTCATTTGCATGTAAGTAATATGGGCTAGCAGAATCATCTTCAACTCTCCAAGCCATGAATGCAAATTTCTTGCGAAACAAACAGAAAAATTATGAAGAAAGATTCAGAGATAGCTCTGATACCACAACAAGAAATGAAGAATGTTGAAAAGTTTTATAAATTACTCATCTACGTCACTGACAGCATCTCATCCCTTGCAAGACCAATTGCAAAATTCTACATCTCAATTACAAGACCAATTACATGGATAAAGAATTCAATTACAAATTTGCAATCTTTCAATATTTGAAAGAAGAGAGAATTTCAATTAATTAAAAAATTTGTATAGATCATATTTGTATTATTTTACTATAATTTAAATAAAATTAATAAAAAATATTTTTATTAATATATATATATATATAATTAATGAATAATTAATATTATTTATTGATTTATATAATTAAAATTAATAAATATATAATTAATGGTTAATATAATTAATTAATTAAGTATAATTAATATTATTAATTTATTGTATAATTATACTTAATAAAATAAATATATTTTTTAACATAATTATTATAAAATTTAAGTTTATTAATACAAAAATTAAAAATATAATTAATTTGATGAATTCAATTCAATTGCATAATATAAAGTATAAAATTAAATTAATATAATTAATTATATTTAATAATATAAATATAATTATTAAGTTTACTTAAGTTTTTTTTAATTTTATATATAATATTTTTTTATCAATAAAATGTTGTGTGATTTATTTAATTTTTTAAAATTTTATAATTAATTTTTATGCAACTTATTAATTTTAATATTAATTATTTATAATAATAAAATTTAATTTATTTGATAATAAAAAATTCAATATTTTAATTATTAAAAGTGATTATAATATATTAAAATATTAATCGGTTTCATAACTCAGTTGGAGGAACGAAGATTCTTGATACTCTATTTATATTGCAAGAAAAGTAATCGTCGCTAACTAATACCGTAAAAATGGGAAGAGATTAGCTACAGTACAAACAGGATCATGATAACTTAATAGTGCACTCTAACTATTCTGACTTGGCGCTCCTTGAATGAAAAGCCCGATAGCTTTATTCAGCTGTAGTACTATCACTATCGGCTAGTCTAGCTGCAACTGATGAGGCTACAGTAACTGACTCAGCAGCTGAAGTAGTTGCTTTGGGCCGAGAAGGTTCTAAGATTGAAGGAGCCTCTGTTGATGAAGATACTGTATTACATTGGTTCTAAATATTTCGGTGAATTATATCGACGACGATATTTTAATTTTATAAATTGTAACAATAAATTAAATATTATTTATAATATGAAATTATTTTATAATTAAAATAATTTTAAAAATTCTAAATTATTGAGACTTACATAATTGAATAACGCGATGAACCCAAATATTTCTATTGCACTGTATTATGTTGGCGATGAATAGTAATATTAAGTAATAAAACTTTTCTCTTAGTACCATGTAAAGGTTTTGACTAAATAATTATTTGGTCTAATATCACAACTGTTAAAGTTAAACGATCACACTTCTCAATTTGATTCATCACAAGTTAAAATTTAATGGGAAAGTTATATAAAATCATATTGCAGTTTAAAATTTAAAAAGTGACAATTTGATATATGTTTGTTTCAAATTATATTTATTTATAAAGGTTGAATTGAAGTGTGATAAATTATGTATTTTAAATTATTATTAAAAAAAATAAAGTTTTCATTGCGGCATAAGGCATATTCAGCTTCTACAATTATCTAAATTGTCATTTTGTTTATTACTTTTTTTTTTATCTATTTTCTCATCTGCAATTAATTTTTGGTTCATATTACATTCCGTAAAATTTGTAAAAATGCATGCGGCCTATTGATGCTGATATAACACTATTTACCAAATCAAACATTTTCTCTTGTCATATCAGTATTAGGAGCCACATGTATATTTTTACAAACTTTACATAGGACAATATAAATAAAAAATTAATTATGGGTGACAAAATGGAAAAAAAAAAATTACAAAGTTAGAGGGAGCCAAATATACATTAGGCCTTTCATAGCACTATAAAGTTTTCATGAAACACTTTATGTCTAATCGATAATATTTAAGAGAGTTAATTGAAATTTTTTTTAATTGAGGATCTTAATTAATAGAATTCAATTTAAATAGATCAAGAATGAAAAGAAGGAAAAAATGCATTTTTTGCTCCAAACTATCCTATGGAGACATCATTTGAATTTTTGTTTTATTTAATCATTGGACTTCTAATTAATTTTGGTTCTATTAGACTCAATAACTTTCAATTTGATTATATTGAGAACTTATTCGATAAAAAAATATAAATTAATATTTTTTTAGCAAAAATAGTTAAATAAAAGATTAATTTTTCTTATAAAATGCATATTTTGACTCTTGAACTTTATAAATATATTCAATTGATTCCGCCACCATCAATTATCATTATAGCAATATCTATCTTATATGCGCGAATTCTATAGTTATCCACTCATTTGTACAATCACACACACAATTAGAGCTGACAATTCGTTTGTATCATGTTATTAACCGTGTATGATACGATTATGTTAAATACAAATTCGATAAAATTAATTAATTATGCCAAAAATTATAACGTTAAATATACGAAATAATAGAAATTTATAATTTATTGGAGTAAAGGGTACATCAAATTCTTATAATTGTGGGCAGAATAACTTGTGAAAGTGCATATAATCTATCATATGAAGCAAACAATGACTGCTAACAACAATCTGGTATAATGGTTGGTGTGGCTATCAATCAATAGTATAAAAATTAACAGGCTGTGTTGGTCATAACTGAATGTTATAATGCTTAGTTTCATCACTTGGAGACAGTGAGAAAGTTGAGTTAGCACTTCTGTTGGCATATTGGATACTAATTTTATATTCACCTAAGAAGCCATAGAAATTAAACGAACCATGCTCATCTGTAAGGCCATGTAACTCCCCAGTTTGCCATTCTTTTAGTAGATTGTCGACAACATCTCCTGCTGGTAAATTCTGAAGATTATTATCAGTAAGGCACATTTGATAGCAGCCATTTGGATGAAGTGCTGTCCACAGCATTATCCCATTCACTGCTGGATGTGAGTATCCTTCTCTTAATACTTGTTCTAGATAATTAGCCTGCAAAATAGACTACAATAAGTAACAATTTGTTTTTTTTATTTTAATAGAAGACTCAATATGCCGTGCGCAACACAACAGGAGCAGTCATCTGATATGCACCAGCAAGTTTACAGACATTCAAGAGGCCTGGTCGTCTCTCCCAAAAGTCACTAGGACCAAATAACAATCAGCATACCCCCCCTTAAAACCAGATGACCTATTTGTATTTACAAAACTATTCCCTATGTAACAAACTCAGCAACCATTTATGCGACCCCTGTAATAAACTCAGTAATATTCTAGAATAAACTCATACAAGAGCTTATCATCATTCCCTTGCACATACTATAAAAATGGTAAATAACCACCAAATATCGATGAACGGTGGCGATAAGACTCGAACTTAAAATCTCTTACAATTCTCACAAGTAAGAATACCAATCAAATCACTCATTGATTGGTTAAGTAACAATTCCTTTGATAGATGGGTTAATCAAATTAATATCAAGATTTAAATTCTTGACTTGTTTTATGAGACAAAAATTCAGTGAGCAGAATCTTAATTGCCCAATAAGAGGTATAAAAAATCGAACCTAAAACAAAAACAGAACAAACCGGTCGCATTTCTGTTCGTTCAGTTTAGATTCTTAAGGGATTAATGATATAATTTTAGTTTAGAATGGTGTTTAATAGAAATTAAAATGAAGTAAATGTTACTTCTTCATTTTGGTTATTATTTTCTCGAAAATTTTGATTTGGTTTGAACTAAATGCACACTCCTACGCCCAACGGAAGGGTCACAAGTTAATCACTAAAAATTTCAATCTAAACCCAATTGAGCTAACCAAAATTTTGGTTTGGTTGTAAAACCGATTTTTCAATCAAATAGTCCGGGTAATAGTGGCACACCTGAGTTTTGCAATCAAAATTCTTGCCAATATCAACTTCTGTAAGCCAAATGGGAAGCCCAAGAGTAGCAAGTTTGTCGAGGATAGCTCTGATTAGGGGGAGATTTGGCACTGAAAAGTGACTCTCAAGCCCAATTCCGTCCAGGAATACTCCTCCACTTTCAAGTTCTCTTAGCCTCGAAATATATGTATCTACAGTTGAATTCACATCACTGCAAGTCTCCACCACGTTAAATTCATTCATAAACAGCGTTGCCAATGGGTCTGCACTGTGTGCTGTCTCGTAGAAATGCAAAGTGGCATCAGGACCAAGCCTTTTCTCATAGAAATCAAAGTGAAGCATCTCATTGCTGACATCCCAATGCACGAATTCTTCTTTGTATTTGCTCATCAGACTTTCGATTCGGGAGCTAACCGCTGATTTTAGTGCATCATCCGAAAGATTATGCACCCATGCTGGTGTGTACTTGGGATCTTCCCAGAATATGTTGTGTCCTCTTGCAACTATTTGGTTAGCTCGTGTAAATTCTAACATTTTATCTGCAATGGTATAATTTAGCTTCCCTTGTTCAGGTTCTGTAGCGTACCACTTCAGTTCATTTTCAAAAACTGCGGCATTGAATCGCTCCACAAACCAATTCTGCCAATAGGAAAATATGTTGGTAATTCATAATTAAACTTTGATTGATATTTGTTACTGTCGTTTTATATCTGCTTTGCGTTTACTTATTTATGTAGGAGTGGTACTGAACTTACCTGATAGGGCAAGTTTCCAAGAATTGTGCTTGCTATTGCCGAACCGAATGGGAAATCTTTGGAGATTTGATCGACTGTAATGGCAGCTCCTTGTAACTTATCTCCACTTCTATCTGATACATGGATTGTCACAGCTCGCTTCCTGGCCTGAAAATAAATTAATTATATGAATCTAACTGATCAATATTATGCAGCTAATTATGTATCTATTCAAATAAAGAATTAGGAGTATTTACATTGTCAACTATGAATTTCTGATTAGTTGTCCATTGCTGATCAGTAAATGGTTGCAGAGAAGCACTTGCAATTGTAATATTGACATTTTTGTCAGCTGAATTCTGCAATTCATAGCCCCAAATAATGTAAAGAAGAGGATAATTTGTTTCAACATTAGATTCCTGAATTGTATTTGAAGATGATTTTTCTTTTTTTCTTTTTACCTGAAAATAAAGCATTGATAAATTTGAAGGTGCATAAAGAATGAAACCACCTTTGAGAAATGACCAGCACCCGCTCTTAGCCAAAACAGTGCCTACACAGTCATAACTATCATCATCTGTGGTTAGGCTTGCAGTTACAAGACTGGACTCGGCACCTTGTATTTTCACCCAAACTGTTTTCCACCAAAACCCACAAAATTTTAAACTAATATTACGCTATGAGATTCTCGTTCTATATAACTGACGTTTTTTAGAAAATCTAAAATTAATATGTTCCCCCTATCTTGCCTTACATTCATTTTTTTTAACTTATTCCAAAATCAAAACAAAGAGTTATAATCACTCTTTTTTTTTAAGATTAATTAATAATTTCTTAACCATAAGTACGAATTAAGGTTGAATAAAAAGCAAAAATTCTGAAGAATGAACTTAATTAAGCAGAAGGCTAGAGGACTCAACTGGAAAGGCAATAAATGGTGCCTTGTGTGAGATTGTGGAGGATTAAAGCTGGTGTATATGTGCTTGAGAAATCTTGTGTACTACTAACAAGTGAAGTTTGATTCTTGAGAATCCCTCCATTATAAAGTGGCTCTTCTGGTACTGCTTTACACTGCCAATCAAATATCAATAACCCCATTTGCTTAATTACTGTTCAATTAACAATTTCTTCACTCAATAAAATAATTAAGCCTATTAAGTGATTACCTCAGTATATGCAGTGTAGTCATATAAAGGCCCATCTGCATCAATCACAAAACACCCAATGTGATCAAAACTAAAAACCCATTAACTGAAAACACTTGAGACTGATCCAAAAGAGAATGAAAGAAAAAAATACCATAAGAAAAAGCCAAGAAAGGGCAAATGAGAAGAAAGAAAACAGAGAAACCCAACTGTTGCATGTCGCTTAGATATGCTATGGAGAATATGAAAGATATGAATTTTAACAGTTCATTTTGTAAAATTTATAAATTACCATATAAAAAAAAGGAAAATTTTGCAGAAGATAAGAAGCAGTAATCGACAGAAAGAAAGGTGGTTCAGTCACAAGGGAAACAGTACTGATAAAGGGCTGAATGGGTAGAGGCGATGAGGAGCTAAAGAACCCGTGCCTATGCTCACATGTCATTTAAGAGAAAGAGCTCCAAGAAAATTAAATTAACTGACAGTAAGGACTATGGACAAGATTTTGTGCCAAATACGTGTCGGAGATGGCTATTAGTTCCAAATTTTGGCTTTGACGATAATTACTTGATGATTAGTCTCTTATTGCTTTGAAGGTGATTCTGAGTTTTTGCTTTGCTATATTAGTCTTGAAGTCTTATTATAAATAACACTGTCTTTACGTTTCTGTCGTATGTAGTTTCATTTGATTCCTCAACCAACATGGTATCGTACGCCATTCAATGTTGTGGATGGTATGGGCGTGGGCACAATGGCGGAGACGGCCATTAAGTTAGGGGCAAAAAAAAAAACTAGAAGTTTAAGTAAATGGAAAACATAAATTTACAGTGTAAAAATAAATTTATAATATTATTTGTGAAAGATAAATTTTAAAAAATGATATAAATTTATATGTTAATACATACATTTTAAAAAATTAAAAGAGAACTATAGCTCATTTTTAAGTGAATGTGGCTCTGTAACTGCAATGGCATGTTCATATAAAATAATACAAACTGTTAGGTCCCCAGAGATCTCACGAGGAAATGAATTCAGACATATAAAAAGAGAAAATATCTGATGTGAAAAGGACTGTTTTGCTAGCAAGATTTCAAATTAGATGGCTTCGGATGCTTCATTTTGTGCTCAGCTGATGATGATAAATGGATGGAGTAGCCTTTAGAACTATAATTTTAGATGAAAGCAAACATGTCATCTCTGTTTTATTGATAAGATTAGGCAAGAGGCACACTCAGCCATTGTAATTGTATATTTTTAACATTGTACTCATTTGACCCATTTTTTATTCAAATTATCTTTTATATTTCGTTTTTAGTCATTTTACTTTTTAAAAATAAAAAATTTTGCCATAATATGCTCCGTATTAATTAAAAAATACCTAAAATAGAGCATATATTTTACACTTCAATGTATTTTTTTTTTTTTTGATATACTACATTTTCAAATAGTGACATGTTCAATCATATTTTTGAAATAATAAGTAGTAAAGCAGTTCAAAAACAAAGTTTAAGAGACAAGTTGGATAAAAAAAACCAATCAAAGAAAGTAAAATAAAAAAAATCAGGATTAATTATATCTATAGTCACTAAATTTTATATTATTTGCACCTAAGTCACAATTTTATATTTTGTAATATTAAAATTACTAAACTTTATAAATTATAGCACAAAAATCATTGTCAATAATGGTATCACAACTCAACTATTAGTTACTTTGACCACATTTTTTTGTAATTCATCAAGAAATGTGGATTGAGGTAAGTAAAGGTAGAGTTGTGAGTTGAGTTATAACCCAACAAATCTATAAGAAATGAGTTTTCCGGCTAAAAACTCATTAAAATTTGCTGGCAATGATTTTTCTACAATAATTTATAAAATTCAATAATTTTAGTGTTACAAAACAAAAAATTGTAATTTAGGTGCAAGTAATATAAAATTTAAAAAATATGGATGTAATTACCCCAAAAAAATTGTCATGTGGAAACCCATAAGATGAATTAGAATGAAATAGGCTAATTGCACCGGGTGATAGTTCTGATTGGGGTGAATTATATAAACAGTATTTCAACTATATAAATTCTAATAATTAAGTATTTCAAAAATTATTTATAACATAAAATTACCTAAACTTTTCTTTTATAACTAAAATAATATTTGAAATATTGAATTATTACAATTTATCCAATTGGGTTACCATGGTAAAATTCACCGTTCAGATTGTGATATAGATTACTTGCCAGATAAGATGATAGAAGAGTGAATGTAATAATCAGCAACATAGACAATAAACTCAATGGTTTTTTTGAGGCTTTGTTTCCACACAAATAAATCTTTTAAATTGCAAGATACACTAACTTTTTCCATAAAAACAGCTTTTCTCAAGCCTAAAGAAACCCAATCAGCAATTACAGGAATCCTAGGCTTTGGTTAGTTGGGACGGGAAGGCATCGAAAAATTGTTCAAGTTTCTGTGGCTCTTGCTTTTGAAACAAAATATTCTCAAATATTTTTGGAAAAGAATACGAATTCATGCCGACCGTTAATCAGGTGGGATCTACCTGATCAGTGGGCATTATGAATTCATGCTGTGGTAAATTCATATCGAACATGAATTCGTGCATTTTGCCATAGAAATTATGAACTGCAACTTGTGAAACACATAAAGCATGAATAGTTGTGACTTAGAAGTAGAGAAATTTACATTATTAACCAGCTTTTAACTTTTTTTTCAAACATATCTACACTTTTTTTTATCAGATTTACTTGTGTAGATGTAAAGAATCAACAGTATGCCATTCCACTTAATTGTGAAAATCAATAACATTACTGAAAAGTAGTTCTGACCCAAAAAAAAAAATTACCAGAAAAGATATATCCAAAATATTTTCAAGATATATTCAATATATTCTTGAGATATACTAAAGTATATTAAGGATATACTGAGGTATATTCAAGATATTCTCAAAATATACTGAACAAAAATATTTCAAAGGTATACTGAAAAGTACACTTTTTGATATACATTGGATAATTTTTGAGTGTAGGTATTTTTATATTTTTAAGAGCTTTTGTAGTTTTGAAAAAAATTTCTAAGTATTTTTATAATATTTTAGGAGGATATTTTTGAAAATTTCTCTTAGAAGTAAGTGCTTAAAGATCATGATGGAGGGTTTGATGAGTAGTAAAGCAACAGCCTATATGCACTTCAAGCTCTTTCCTCTATTCCATGACCTGCACTTGCAGGGCTTTCATAATTTAGGTATCAAAATGGATTTGCATGTGCAAAGATTGATTCTCTATTTTTTATTTTTATTTTTTTTTCATAGTGTCTCAGAAATTGAGACTTGTGGGAGGAGCTAAGCTTCTCTTTGTCACTAGGACACATGTCCTTGGCAATTGATTCTCTATTTGTGTTCCTCTTTCAAATTCTATGTCATCAAATAATTCCCGCCGGCCTAGGAATTTTGAGTCTTGGCAAGTTTTTAGAAAGCTGAAAAATTGCAAAAATTTAAATTAATTGAACATTTTTAGTTGAATATACAGTTTAATAAGATGTATATATAAGTTTATAATTTTTTTCGTCATAAGTATCTGTTTGAATTTAGATTTGAACAGACATGTTTTCTATTGAGTTTTAAAAATACTTTATTTCCAGATATCAAATTTAAGACTTCAGTAAAGAAGAATTGACTCTTATTATCCTATTTTGCTCATTGAAGAAATAAATTTTATTTTTTAATTAATAAAATAACAGATATTCAGAAAAAAAAAAAAGTAAAACAATTCTATTAAAAACAATGATATGTGACAAAGATCGAAACAGAGAGGCTAGATTACTGTTGGATTTAACTATGGTGGAGTTGGCAGAGAAAGATGATGGCAGGTGGATTGAGGTCCAAACAAATGGAGTTGAGGAGCGGTTGCTATTTTGGTAGTGGTTTTAGAGGTCATGGAGGAGAAAGGTGAGGCTGACGGTGGAGAAGGAAATGATTTAGGGAAATTGAAAACATTGAAATTAGTAAAAGCATAAACATTTTATAGGAATTTTTTTTTAAAATAAAAAAGTACAAAAATATTTTTAAAAATATCGACGCTTAAGATTTTTTAAATACCAAAATTAACTTTTAAAATTTTAAATATATCGACACTTAAAATATATCCGAAATTTACTTAAAAATTAACATAAATTATACCCAAAGTTTATTTGAATATATTGTCTTAGCATGAGCATACTATCCAAAAGTATATCAAAGTATACTCAAAATTTATTCTTATTGAGTATCATTGTGCTATTGTAGGGCGAACATTGGTATTTTTGAAAATAAAAAATTAAAAAAACAGTAAAATTTAAAAATCAAAACCGGTAAATATGAAAACGAAAAAAAAAGGTAAACAGTGAAACTTCTCCAACCAAACAGGTTTTCTATTTTTTTTTTTTTTTAAATAAATGAAAACTTCAAAAACAAAATGTAACCCAACAACTCTTACTTTTTTGGGATTGTTATACTATGGGTTAGGAATCCATTATACATGTGAAAGGCATTTTATAAATAAAATAAATTTATACAGTTCAAATATATAGTAACAATTTTATAAATATTCATCATTCGTTTGTAAGAATATTTATTAGTTTATTGAAAAATATTTATTTGTTATAAACTGTAGAATTATTAGAAATAAAGTAAATGTTCATTAATTTATTAATATATATTTATTTTGTTTTTAAAACACTAGATTCATTTGCAATAAAGTAAATATTTATTAGTTTATTGATGCATGTTAATTTATTATAAAACTGTAGATTTATTACGAATAGTAGGTTCATTACAAATAAAGTAAAATATTCATTAGTTTATTAATAAATATTTATTTTTTAAAAACCATAAGTTCATTTATTAGCAAAAAAGTAAAAATTTATTAATTTATTGATACATGTTCATTTGTTATAAGAATAAAGTAAAATATTCATTTCTTATATTAATACATATTCATTTCATCTATTTGTATATTTAATTTAATGGATATTATATTTTTTTTTATATTTTGATTTGTAGGTATGAATTCGTTAAATTCTCTTGAAAAATATGCATTGTGTATTTAATTTAATGAATATTATATTATTTTCTTTAATTGTTTTTTAATCCATAATATAATTTATTGCTAATGAATTTATAGTAATAAATTAATAAACTCTTACTTTATTCATAATGAACATATCTACAAACCGATGATGAATATCAACAAAATTGTCACTATATATTTAATAACTGTATAAATTTATTTATTCATAAAATTATTACCGTCTCTTCCGCTCTTAATATAATTTGCTTACTTTTTTTATTTCAATTTGTTTTGAATTAGATCTGTCAAATGGGCTGGATCTTGGATAATTATCAAATGGGCCGGGTTTCCATTCAACATCCTCTTAAAAGAAGAAGAAAAAAAAAAAAAAGGAACTTAATTCTACCCAAGAATTTTCTAAATCAAAGCCTCTTCTTTAATGAGGATAAAAGATAACAATGGCACATGTCATGGCGGCGTGGACTGTATAGACACTGAGATGGCCTAGAGGGAAGGAGCATAGCTGCTGTGTCCCCAATAAGATACTAAAAGAGACTGCTTACAGCCCAACAAACCTAAAGTCCACAAACTATCTTAACACCCACACATGTATAGGGATAGCAACAATATTGTTTTTGTGGGTATCCATATCCTTTCAAATTTTAATAGATAATTTTATTAGAATTTTTGGATGAATTTAGATAATAATTTATAAATTCGTTACAAATTTGGATAAAATATGGGTGAAAGTTATCAAGTATCCATTATCCGATTATATATATAATTTATTCTATTGAAATTTAATAAATGTAATTATATAATTAATTATTTTTTATGTGTTTCTAAAAATTGATGAATTACAAATATAATGAAAATTTGAAAATGAAATATATTTTTTTTATCATTATGAATAATATATAATTTTATTGTTTTGATATTATTTTTAAAAATTTTGATCAATAATTTTAATTTGAATGTGCTGAATTAAATTTTATATTTTATTTTATCTATTTTATTTGATTTTGTAGTAATTTATAATAAATTTTTTTATATTTTTAAAATTTTAATTATTTAATTAGTTTGAATTTTATTTTAGCTTAAAATTTTGAATAATAAATGGGTAATTAAACGGATTTAGGTATTAAATAGGTAATGTTAATCGGATTTTGGATGGATACGGATATTAACATTAAATTTTTAAACAGATTTGGAATAAATTCGGGTATTTATATATATAATCGGATTTGAGTATGGCAACAATGTCTTTTGTCGTGCCTGCACATCTACACTATATAATAAAACATCTACCGAAAACAATGTAGCTAATACAATGTCTTCCCTAGAAAACGATGCTGCATCATTTAAGTGAATTGTACAGTCTTTTTCTTCCTAGCGTAGTATTGTTACAAAACCCCCCCGATTCCTATGAGTTGTTCAACTTTCTTTCAATAACCACAAGAAAGCAAGGAAAGGAAAGGAAAGGAAAGGGAAAGAATAGGGAGGAAATTAGACACTTAGACTTTGTATCTTTTTAAAAAAAAGAAATCGAAGAAAATGAAGCAATGTTTCCGGACAAACCTTGATAAAGTGCTAAAATCCTTTGTTTGACTTTTCAATAGTAGTAACCGAAACTCCCTTTTAGCTAGATCAACTCCTCTTTTAGTTTGGATGCCACATGCTGATGGAAAATAGAAGATGAACAATAATCTCTTTCAACTTTGATCTTATTACTAGATTGAACTAATGTTGGATTTACAAGAATAAGCACCAAAAATGGAATAGAGATGAAGAGAATTTGAGGACGGCAAAAGGAAGAAGGATAAAAATTTGATCTTCTTTTCTTTTTAAATTTGTACCGCTTTTGCTTTTAGAATAAAGAAAGTTTAATGGCATGAAGCACAAGTGTCACCCTGCATATCCTCATTTAACTAATTAATCATTATTTAAACTTTAAGTAATCTCACTTCATTTTAATCAACTTAAATTTCTAAATTAGTCCTCCACTTACCCACTTGTATGTTTTGGTTTCTGTGTTTGGGTATTAAAATGTGATATATTTGTTTATTAATTCAAAGATACATTTTTAAGTTTATCTTTAAATTTTGATTTATGTGAATTTTGTTTAAGTATATTTTCCTTAAATATAAATTGATGTGATAACCTCCAACTTATATAAATAGCAATCTTTTTTTGATAGTGTTAGCTGTTTTCCTTATTTGCTTCCCAATAATTTTCTCTATTTTCCCTTCTTGCAACTGTTCTTTTTTTTTTTTTTCTTATTACTACTTTGAAACTACTTCTTTTATTATGTTGCATATAGATTTTATAACTAATTTTCTTATTTACTTAACTATAATTTTATTCTTAAATTTAATATTCACTCTTGAGTTGATTTTTTGTTGCTTCTTATAGTGTATTTTCTATTATTATATGCATATATCCATTCGTTATTGAAAAGTAGTTATATGTACTTAGATAATTGTCATCGGTTTTTTTACTTCTAATATCTTTGTAGCCGAACAAGAAACCATTTATTTGCCTCTTCTTCCTATCCTTGCCTTTCTCTTTTGCCGCCCTCTACTAATTGCTTTCTATGTTTTTTTTTTTCTGTATTTTCCTATCCACATTTAATATTTACTTTTTTTTTTAATTTTTTTGAGGTGTTTGATGTTTCTGCATACAGAAGTGCCAATAAGCTTTTTGTGTTTTTTTTTTTTTTTTCATTTTATCTTTGTATCTAAGGCACTGTTTGGCAATACTAAACTATATTATAATCTAATTTGATAAAAAAAAAATCTATTTTGACTGATAATCTGTATTTGGTAATGTAGTTTATCTAGAAAAAACTAAATTATAATATCCAAAAAAAAATAAGCTAGTAGAACTAGCATAAAAAAACCTAGTAGCTTATTATTTTTTCCCATTATACCCTTGTTTTTTCTATAAAATGACATGTTGTAATAATAATATAATTATTAAATTATTTAATATTTATATATATAATAATAAAATGTTAGATGATAAAGGTAGATGTATTTATTATATTGAGATGAAATATTAATATAATTTTTATAATATATAATATGTATATATATATTATATAATTAATTTATATTATGTATTTAAATATATTTTTATATAATATTTTTTTATTAATATAAATATATCATTTTATGTTATTTTATATTTTTCAGCTATCTTTTCCAAACACTTTTAATTAAATTAGCTACTAGATTATCAGGTTGAGACTAGATTATCAGCTAACAACTAAAGTATTAGTTAGTTTTACCAAATAGAGCCTAAATATTTTCTCACTCCTTTATCTCTTTTTTGTTATTTTCTTTTGCTCTATTTTCCTAACCAAATCTATTATTACTTCTCTTATTATTATTTTTTTTTTTTTTGAGTTGGTTGCTGATTTGGAATTGGGATCTCTTATCGACTAATTTTCTGCATCTTGATCTGCCGGTGTGCCTCCTTTGTTATATATTATTTTATCCACTTAAATATTTTCTTATGTTTTTGTTTTTGATTTGTTGAATTTGGACATATTTATTTGAGATGTTGGAGCCATCTTTTAATAATGAGATATTGTCGAATATTATATATTTATACAGATAGTTAAATGTTTTGATAAAATAAAATTACAATAAAAATAATAATTAGAAAGAAGTTTTTTTTTTGAAAATATATAATTAGGGAAAGTGTAAAAAATTAAATAATAAAAATTTATTATCAAGAGATAATAAAATAAGATTCTCAAAATGTCCAACGCATGGTAAGAATAACATATTAGTTCTTAATAAAAATGCATATACCTGAAACAAAATTTCACCATCTTTGATGAGAAGGAAAATTTCACACATTATTATTTCTGCTTATTAAATAACAGCATCGCCATATTGATATGTGACAAAAATATCTCTACTGAATCCAATCAAGTGGCAGTCACACAAATGCCAGAACCAATTACAACATATTAATGGACTGATAGAAATGTAATACCAAAAACAGAGGAATGTAGAACATCACTGAGCAGAAGCCCTCCAATCCTACTATTCCTGCTCTCTCAGCTCAGCTTGATTTCATATCATTGATTGGTAGATGCTGCAGCAGATTTCTTTGATCTCTTGCTTGCACATATCTTGGCATAAACTTTCTTTGTTCGAATTGACAACAGAACATCTAAACCAAATCCAATTCCACAGGCAATTGCCATGATAATGAACACAAGCCTATAACAATGGGCACCAACACAGGTGTTGCCTCCTCCTGCTGTTGGTGTAGCTTCAGCATCATATAGAAGTCCGGCAAGTAGACCGGAGAAGAGAAGGGAACCCAGTGGAAGGTTGAGAATTAAGATGTTGTAAATTAGGCCATAGTATTTTAGACCAAACAATTCAGAGGCAGTTGGGACTGTGATAGCTAGACGAATTCCATAACAGATGCCAACAACAATTGAACCAATGTATAAGGAACCAGGCATAGCCAAAGCCATGAGAATGTACCCAACAGCCATTAAAATTTGAGATGCTGCATTCCAGAGAGGCCTTGGTGTTCCAGCTTTTCTGAAAAAGACGAGAACAGTCATAATCAATCAAAGTCGGTAAGATAAAGTGTAGCTTAAAGTAGACAAATCATATCTATATATGATAGAAACTAGACCATAAAAATTTTAATCAATCATCTAATATAGAATTGATAGCTTAACCACATTGGAATGTAGCAAAGTCAAATCAGGATAACTAAGGACTCAAACATGACGCATCAAACTTGATAAGCAAACTCAACTGCATAAGATCTTAAATCCATACGTTCTGATAAAGTAAATAGTTGGATCCAGATATTGGATCCTTGCTTTGAGTAACAAAATGTATGAGGGTAATAGTCCAATCTAACAGAGGAGTACTGTTTCCGCAACATGGCTTGCTTTGGAATAAGAATGTCAAAGAGAAGAAGGGGTATATTCTAAGATCAACAAATAAAAGTCAACTTAACTATTCATTCGCTTACAAAGTCTATTTTGTTAAATCAAGCTTTGATTTTTTTTCCCTAGTAATTTAACTTTTTCACACACAAGCCAAGGAGACATTGACTTAAAAGCTAAGAAACCATCACATTACTTCAACACGTTAACAGTAATTGGCAGAAATATCGTTCCCCCAAAAATCTCTCTCAGTTTAATGGAGGTGGGCAACCAATTAGTGGTCTAGCTAGTTATTTAATGAGCAACCAAAAAGGGAAGGGAACAAATTAAAAGGAAAAGAAAAGGGAAAAGTAGCCCTAGTCAACAGATAGAAAGTAATTAGGTAACCTAGAGTGCAAGGGACACCACACCAAGATTTGTTTTGGGAACCAGCTTCATTCCAACTCATGAACATGAAGAATTTATTTCAGCTCCTCCATTGCTACGCCTGGTAATTTTTCTTATGCTAGAAGTCATCAAAATTTGATCTCACCCTTTAATATATTCAAAGAGAGCATAAAAATCTAATATCTAGATCCACGAGTATATGTACTTGGTAATAAAGCAGATCAAGTGTTTCTCTTAATAATTCAGGTGTATCAGAAATAAAAATCTAACATCTAGATCCAAGAGGTTCTCTATCCATTGTTTATGACACAAGCGCACACAACTATAAAACGATTGGAAAGGGTGTAAGAATTGACCTCATAGGACACACCCACTTAACCGTAAGTATAATTATGATTCGGCTTCACCCACCAATTTTTTTTATATTTTCATGGACCATCTTCAGGAGAAAATAAAAAACCATGACTTGCAGTAAAACATCACTAACATAAGACATAGTCTATCAAAATAAATAAATAAATAAATAAAACATAAAATATTGTCTAGAAAGCGCTAGTGGGGTAGGAATCAAATAAAAGAAGAGGCTTTTGGGAAAAGTCACTGCTTCCCCATCACAAACACCAATGCCAAATTACATTAGCAAAGAGAACTACCAAAGATTATAGTATTACTAAACTGTGATCTCCGATCCAACTACTCCAACGAGGAAACATAACACTTACTGTATTTATTCCAAAAATCAACAATAAGATGCCTTTCCTTTTTTTTTTTTTTCAGTATAAGAGTATTGAATCAAATAGCGTTTCTTATCTATCTATGGAACAAAGAACAATAACCTAAATCACTTCAAAATTACGGTTCGGATGCCTTTTCCGGTTTCATAAATCCTTTTGAGGAATGCTAGGAATATATTCTTTTTCCTAAATACTTATTAAATAATTGGTCACATCATCAAATTTGATTAACAAATCAAAATTTAATGATGTAAACTAATTATAGAATACCAAAATTGTTGAAAAAAAAGTTTTAGCTAGCATTTCTCAATCAACCTTTACTCTATTTGCTTTTCACCTCTTTTCCCTTTTTTTAACGGTCCAAATGGAATTCAAACTTTAATAAAAAAAATATCTTGATAATTCTAATGAAATTTCTCTTTTTCTATCACCACAAAGAAAAAATAAAAATATTGTTAGCAATCTTAATTCTTAAAGTAGATGTCAATGTCATGAGTCCACCCTATTAGATCCATAGTAAACAAATACTAAATAAGAAAAATTAGAATTTTTTCTTTTATTTTGAGATTACATAATAAATTTAAATTAATATCGATGAATATCGACAAAAATACTATAACTTAAAACTCTATCCAACAAATGATAATACTAATCTAAGTCATAAAGAATGAAAAACCTTTTTTTTAATTCATCCACTTGATTTAACGGAAACAGTTGGGTTATAAGATAGTTTCAAATTTTCTCTTGTAAGATTGCAGAGATTTAAAGGTTGACATCGTAAAGATAAAAAGGCAATTAAATTAAATTAAGGGAGTGATTAAACAATTAACCATGTAAACTTACTTGATGAAGTACTCAGAGATAGATCCAGAGGCAATCCTTCCAAAGAATCCCCAAATGCTAGTAAGGGATACGAAAATCGAAACGTCGGCGTATCCAAGAGCCAACCCTATCTGTCCCATGTTGTTCATCACCGCCAAACCCGTACCCACTCCGCAAAGAAATGAAACAAACAGTATCCAAAAATCCACCGTCCACAACGCCTCCGAAATCGTGTGTTCTTCGCCGATCACCGGCTTTCTCTTTATCTCCGCCGGTGGTTGACTCACCACTGCTGCCGCCTCCTCCTCCTCTTCCGCTGCCAGCTTTTGTTCAATCTCCTCCTCCTGCTGCTGCTGCGGTTCTTCACTCAACAACAAAGGTTCATCAATCTGCTCCTCCATGTCTGACGGTTTGTTCTTTAATCGGTTCAGATTCCAGCTCTTAACAAAAGAGTAAACTGGAATTGCTAATGGCGAAGCTAAGAGAGCAATCAGAATAACTGAAAACCCTATAGAAAAAGCTTTGCTAGGATTTGTTATGAAGTCATATACTAAAAGATAAACAGCTACTATAACAGCAACACTGTTGAAGACGGAGAAATATTTGAACTCTTCCTTTTCTTCTTCTGCAGTTTCGACGGGCGGGACCTCCCGGAGAAAGAACATGGCGGCGAGGCAGACAGCGAAAGGTACAACTGAGAGCATGAGGAGGAAACTGGCAGCATCGTCGTTGAATATTGCAGAACAGAGATCGGTGAATATCGCGGTACTTAGTCCAACGTAGCCCTTTAAGATGCCGGAGACGGGGCCTCTGTTTCGTCGGAAATTGCGTATGCAAGTAACTAAAATCGCCGTGTTCATCCATGTTGTGCTGTTGCCTCCCAAACAGAGGAATATGCACAACTATTTCACAAAATTAAATTCCATTAGAACCCCACATTAAAAGTATTGCGAATGACAATGTTCGATGAAATGCCCCACTGAAGTACTGATATTAATTCAGCAAGAGCAAAGAAAATAATGTACCTGCCAGTAAGAAAGAGGTTGAATTCTTCTACTAACAACAAGCCATTGAGCCCCATAACCAATAAGTCCTTCGATTGAACCAATAAGAAGAATCACAGAAGTAGGCAAACGGTCAGAGGCAAGACCAGCAAGAAGACCAAAGGCCTTACCCACATCTTTAGCAACCGATAAATTGTTAAGTTCAAGTTGGGTCAAGTTCATCAGAGTCTTAAGAGCATCAGAATAGTTAGAAAAGGTGTAATTATTCCCTGATATGGATTGGACCCAAACGGCAGTAACAAAGCCAAGCCATTTCAGAGCATTGAAAGACGAAGAAGACAAGGAAGATTCAAAGAAACCCATCAATACAGCTACCAGTCTTCAAGAAATTAGAATGAGAAGAACGGTCATGAAAATGAGGCACACAGCGCGGATTTATATAGAATTTTTTTTTTTTTTGGAGTTGGTGGATGAATGTTATGCGTATTGGGACACGTGATTCGTAGCTTTGCGAACACTCTATGAAATTATGGATGGCTTTCCGTTCTCCAGCCGTGGTTTTTCGTGAAGTATTGACTAATTAGACAAACAACTAGGACGCAGACCCGTACGGTTTTTGTGTTTCCGGTTATGGTGGAGCCATGATTTTTATTTTATTTTTCTCCATGTTTCTTAAAATTATATTAAAATATTGAATAAAAATACAATTACAAAATTAGACATTAGAATTAGTTTGAGTTGGCACAGGATAAATTCATTAAAGAAATAAAGTAGTTTATTTCAAAATTTAAAAGAGTTAGAACTTTAAATTTAAAAAATAATATCATGTAATACAACACTAACATTTGATAATTATTAATTTTGTAATTGAAAATTAAAAGAAATAACAAATATTTTGATTTTTTTAACAAGTGGAGTCAAAATGAATTTATAAATTAGAGAAAGAAAAATAATAAGAATATTAAATATGAAGTAAAAATATATATTTTTTGAAAAATTACTATTTACTCTTTATATTCACATAATATACTTGTATCTCTTAAATTTAAAAATTATATTATTTGTTCTTTTTATTTTATCATATTATACTAATACTTCTTTAATTATATTTTCTTTTAAAAATATATTAGATTGTATTGCAATGACAAAGAAAAAAATTATTATTTATCTTTTAAAATTTGATTTATTATACTAATATTCTTCTAATATTTAATTTATTATACTAATATCTTCTGAAATTTTAAATATTATACTAGTACTTTCGAGCAAGAAATGTTAGGGCTAAGGAGGGTATTGGCCCTTCAAATTTTCAGAATTTTTTTAGAGTAATTTAGTAACTTTGACAACCCTAAAAAAAAAATATTCAATCTACCATTTTGTTTTGAATAACAGTGTATATTCTTCTTATTGCGTTTTTGCTATACTTTTTTTTGGTACATTGCTATAACTTTAATACTCTTTCGGTATCTATTGATTTTTTATCAAGTCAATAAACCAATATTAAGAGTTTTAAACTAAATTTTTTACATTTAAACTTTGTAATTTTTTATTGGATTTATTTTAATTTATTTAACTATCAATTATTATGTAAATAATTAGGAAGTAAAAATTTCTTGTTTTATCTAAAATAAAAGTGAAACTTAAATATTTCAATTTCTTTTTTTAGGACTATTTAATTATTTATTATGTAAAAAGTCATAATTATTGGTAATTATTTGTAATTTGATTGTAGTTCATATGTAACAGTTGTCTTAAGTTAAGTAGAGTTCATATCGAAATTTCTAATTCCGACTCCCCTAGGTAAAATTCCTAACTCTATTACTACCCGAGTAAGAGAAAATGCTTTTAATAATTAACAATAAATGTTTTAAAATTTTATAAAATAACAAGACAATTTAACAGAAATAAAGCATACAAAGCAAATAATAACGCAATTTTTTTTTAGTGTAATACGTAAAAATTTAGATAATAAATAATAATTTTTTCTATTCTTTTTACGGTTAGGATTTGACCGATTTTCGATGCAGTTTCAACCAGGCTGATTCTGGTCTGATTTAGATTCCAAAGCAGCCCTTCGCCAGGCTGACCTAGGTGATGGTAGGTTCTCCTATTATCCGCTGTAGATTTTTGTTAATATTTAATACTATTTCTTCGCTCCTGTACTGTTAAGGAGTATAGAAAATGCAAATTAATTTAAGGGGCAAATTACATCTCTAATTTATTTATTTTCTCTTTAATCGTATCCATTATATTTCGATTATCTTAATAAATTTTTACTCAATCAATATCGTATTATATTTTGCATAAAATATCATATTTTTTAATAAAAATATAAAATTAATTTTATTTATGTCATTATTCGAAGAAGAAAAAATATTTAAGGCATCAAAATAATAAATTTTATTTATTTTTAAAATTATATAAATATTTGGATGAATTTTCTTAAGAATAATGATATAAATACTATAAATTTTCTATTGTTATCAAAAATTAAAAAATGGGTTTGTCAAAATAGAATTATTCTATAGCTATTTAATTACATTTTTTGCATAGAATTAATTGAGAAAATTTTATTATTTTTGAAATTATTCAAATATTTATTGATAGATTCTTAAGAAAAATTTTGTTGCAAAAACTTAAAAAGTTATTAGGGATAATGACAGTACTACTTTCTCATATTGATTTTTTATTTTTAGCCTCAATTTTTATAAATAAAAAATAAAAAAAAATATCACTGGAGTATAATTGCACAGTTTGTATCATATTTTAACACAGTATTGTGGACAAATGCATTTTTTTGTACTTATAAAAGTTTAGATAAATTTTTAGTTTATTAAACTTATATATTTTTTTATAATTGTTTTATTAACATTTTTTAATTACAAAACGATATATTTAAACATTTTAACAAAAATTAGTATTTCAATCCTTAAACTTTATGTTCTATGGAACTCTTTAATTTTTAATTTTATTTAATTTAACTAGGATTTTTCAATTTTGTTTTGTTTTAAACTTCTGGAAATGTGAATTTTCAACTTTTTCTTTTTACCTGACATCATAGAGATGGAATATTGAACTATTGATCTTCCACTTGTATACTGATTGAGATAACTCTAATCAATAATTATTTTTTTTATGTCAAATAAGTTATAATCAACAGAATAAAAAACGTTCATATAGAAGCTCGATCAATAAAATAATAATTCATTTAATTAAGGATTCAATAAAATAATTTCCATAAGGCAGAATATGCATTTCTCATGCTGTTTTTTTTTATATTTTAACTTTTAAGTTAGGAAGTCAACGAACTTCTAGAGGTGTATTTTCTTTTCTTTTTTTTAAAAAAAAAAAATCCTAATATCTAATTTAATTAACCTATGAATTTTGCTATTATGACCCTGAATTTTAAAGTTTGCCAAATTGGCATCTGAATTTTTTTTTTCATAACTGATAAACATCTGACAGAAATTTTGCAGAAATGGCAAGATTAGTTTTTTTTTTAAAAAAAAAAAAACTATTTCAGCAACTCCCAAGAGGTGAGAACTGAAATGAAATAGCAAATAGGAAATCAGGGTTCTTCAATTCGAATTTTAGCTAAATATGAAATATTTTTAAAATTTGAGAGAAAATATTTTATTCTATTAATAGAACTATCAAACACAAATCCATTGGAATGTTGTAAACTTTAAACTTAAATAACTATTTTTCGCATGTTAAAAGAAGCTGTAAATACTATATTTCTAGTTAAATGAAATATACTTTTTTTTTTTTGAACCAAAATAAAAGATACTTATAAAAGCATGTAACAACTACCTTTCAAATTGAGTTTAAATAATTAATTAATCAATGAAGAACAGTTAATCAAAGCTTAATTAATTAAGTAGGCCAGCTAATAATTCTAGATCATTTACCTAAACATTATATTGACCATGGACCTTGATATATGGGTAGAATAGAGTTAATGCAATACTAAAACTCTAATTAATTAAGATCAAAGTAAAAAAAATTACATTTTTAACCTCTCTAAATTAGTTCCAAACAAGCAAATAATTAGAGCCAAATCTCTCTCCTAAATCTGATATTCCTTCCAAAATTTCCCTCCCGTGTCTGATTTCTATTCAACTATTATTCATTTCACACACAAATTAAAAAAAATGTTTATTTAAATCAATTCGTCTACATTGATTCAATAATTATTTCTAAAATAAATTAAATCAACTCATCTACATTGATATTTAAGTAATTATTTATAATTAATAAAAATTAAATTAATTCATCTAACTTGGATTCGGTTCCTAATTTAGATCATTTGGGTATGTTCAATTAATATAGTCAACCAATCTTAATTTTATTTTTAACCTTGTAAACAAAATCAAATCAATTCATTTAACTCAGATCTTTAACCTTGTAAATTGGACCTCTTTTTCTAAGTCAATGGGCGAATAATTAACTGAATTCAATTAGTGCAAGATTTGTTAAGGATATTTATCGTATGATATTATTTGATTAATATATAATAAGATGAATCATTAAGCTTGAGAATATCTTACTCGAATATAATTTGGAAATTCCTTTGGCATATCTTAGTTCGGTATATTTTGAATATATCTTTTATTGCAATATTTTTTTTAGTAAAAACTATTTTCTAGAAATGTTATGATTTTTACAATTAAGTGTAATTTTTCTAAACCATTATTAAAATTATTAAGTATTTTAAAATAAAATAAGAATTGAAAAGATTATAATTGCAAATTTTGGCAATATATAATTCATATCGACATTTTCACAAACACTTTTAATGCATAAATTTTGTCTTCCTTTATACTTTCATGGGATGGGAGAGGAGTGCCTAGTATTGCCATTAATGAGACAGTCTAGTAAAATCAATATTATCTCCAAATCTGATAGTTATCAGAATACAAGAAAAGATGGGCAATAAGATTCACATGTATGATGACCTTTTCACACTTTCATCTTCTACTTCTCTTATAATTCACCCATTCAGCAATCTTTTATTTTATTATACCAAAAATGAAAACAAATCAAAAGTAAAATAAGATCGGTGGAACAATCAATAAAATAAAATAAAAAAAAACAAATGGAATAATCCTAAGTAGACAATCTATGTAGAGCATAGAAAGTAAGAACACAAATGGAAGGAGAAATGGAGAGAGAAAATGTCGAGGATGTATCAATCTAATTAGAATAATCAGGTGCCTTTTTATTCATTTTATTAAAAAAAGAAATTGTTATATTACTCATAGATTTGTTTAGAGAAATGGAGAGAGAAAATGTCGAGGATGTGTCAATCTAATTGGAATAATCTGGTGCATTTTTATTCATTTTATTAAAAAAAGAAATTGTTATATTACTCATAGGTTTGTTTAGTTGGTTGCAATGTTATTAAATCCGGACCGAATATACTAGTTTAACTATGAATCGGTTTCCAATTCGGATGGATTTTATGCTTAACTGGGGGTATATTAAATCTGAACCGGACCAGCCAGTTTAACCGTGAATCAGTTTCCAATCCAGATAGATTTTATGCTGTTAACTAGGAGCATATTGAGCCGGTCAGAAAATTGGCCAGCCACCCAGCCAGTTGACCCGTGAATCGGCCGATCCGGGTCACGGTTCAATAGTTTGACCGGCTAAAAATAATTCAATCAATTGTTGAAAATTAAGACGGCTGAGATTTGAACTGGCGCCTGGTGGAATTTTATTGCATTTGAGTCAACTGAACTACATGTCCAATTTGTTTAGATCTTAGAAAGTTGATTAATAACAAATGCTTATAACTTAGATCCAACAGATATTTAAGCAAGAAAGCTTAAATTTAAGTATTAATACTATTTTATTATTAAACTTTATTGAAAAAATTTATCGTATATTTTTATTTTCAAAATTAAAATATGTACTAATCAATTTTATTATCATAAATGTTAATTTAAACTATAGATATTAGAATTTTGAATATATTATTGTGTATATTTAGCATAAATGTGTTTTATATTTTAATATGTTGATATTGTTAAAAGTTATATTTTTAATCACTTCACTGATTAAATTACCTTTATTTTATTTTATTTTTTAATTATATTATTATAGATGAGGTATATTATGTTTTTACAATTTTAGTTGGTAGTAATTAATGAGAGATGTGGGAAAGAGGAGCCGAAATAATTGAGGGTGCTTATCAAAAGTAATGTCCTTTGTTATTGATAGGATGTGGATGTTAAATCGTACGTATCCCTAATCCCAATCACTTGCTTGTCTTGTTCCGCTTTGTGGGGGTGCAAGTGCTAACCTTATCTTTTTCAAATATTACTACAAGACAACATTTTAAAGAGGACAATAATCCTTTTATTTTTGAAAACGTCATTTAATTAAATACCAATCTCTCATCCACTGCATCACTTTTTTTTTTTTAAAGTAATGTTTCCACTTCCAATTTTATGTTCAGAAAAAATTAATAATGAAAAAGTTCAAAGTATACTGAAAGTTAATTCGAACTGAATTATTTAAGATTTAGGTAAAAAAATTTGAACCATACATGATAAAAAGAAAAAAAGAAGGATGTCTATATCTAAAGATTATGATTCAATTAGCAATATGGGCTGATTTTATTGAAAAGAACTATCAATTTCCAACCCCACTTAACGTATATTTAAAAATAGATGAAGAGCTTTAAATATAACTAAATTTCAAATAAAATAAATATCAAATTATAAAACAGAAAAGCATATACGTGGTTTGGAAAAAAAAAAAAGAAAAATGTCCGTATTGTCACTGTGGCAGATTAATAATGAAAAACTGATAATTTGTTTTAAGAAAAAAAATATAAATTGAGAATCAACTTTGATTATTATTATTATTATTATTATTAATAAGCTAATGGAATTTTGATTCTTGGATAGGGAATAATGCTGAGCCCCATAAGAAGGTAAATTTTTTCAAGATTAAGATACAAGTTGTCAACTTGAGGGAACAAAATTTCAGGCTTCGTGTGTCGTTTTGTATTGAGGGGTTGCTGTCTTTACTGACTAACAGGCTGTCTAAATAATTAAATTCGAAATATGGACCGCCATTTTCTATTGTCCTTTTCCAGATAAATACCCCAACTTGCATAGAAATCCTTATTTTTCAAGATATCCACATTCACATATATATTTGTCATGGATCATATCAGCTTATCAAACACCTCAACTTTTTATTTGGTGCCGTATATAATAGAAATAGACTCTTTCTTGTGATTAATTAAGCCAATAATTAACAGCTAATAGAAAAATAATTTGATTGATATTTTTATTTATAAAAATTGGGATAAGATTTGAGTTCTAATTTTCTACTAATATTAATAATAGTTTAAAAATTTGATGATAAATGTAAGGAGTTGAGTACCATACTATATAATTCATAATTTAATTTCTTAATGAACCAAATTTCTTAAATTATGAGAACAAGGTGATAAAAGTATAAGTAAGGCGATAGCTAGAAATCCAAGTCTAGAATATAAAAATAAGTATCTAACATTTTTTATAGAAAACAAATTTTAAAAAATAATCTAAATTTACATACTATTACGCATATTTTAAAAAATTAAGAAGAGTTATAAGTATATATGGCTCCAATAGTGCCTAATGAATAAAAAGAAAATTAAGCAACACAAATCAGTTTACAACAGGATAAGAGCTAAAGCAAATCAAATTAATATTTACTATAATTAAATTTCTTGGTATAATACTACTATTTGGTATTTGTGATGATTAAATTTTTGATAATTATATTTATTTCTTTTATTTAATTTAAACGATCATTGTTTTATAAATTTTTTGTTTTAGTCTGATCATATTTTATGGACGATAACTTTATTTAATTTAAATAAAAAATTAAAGAGAAATAATGATTTTAAAGGCAAGAAACTAAGAATATTGATGAATGCATCACTGTGGAAGGCAGACAAAGATAAAATAAAAATCTATGAGTAATAAGCAATCAATAATGAATTCTGTTCTTTTTGATATGAAGAAGAGGCGGACAAAAGGTAACAGTGTAACAGTCATGCTCGTTTTTCATGCAAACTTATATATCAATCAACCCTCAAATTTATAATAAAGTGGGATTTTTTTTTTTGTACGCATTAAACCCACTCCTGGTGCCTATTTTGTAATTCGAAATATGAAATTATTTTCTGATGAAGAAAATTTTGTTATTTGTATCGTTAATAAATGTATTTATTTTTACCATAATAATATTAAAAAGTAATTAGTTGATGTTGATGTATAACGAAATAGGTACTAGTTTAATATAATTAAAATTGTAAAAGCATTAGCACAACTTAACGTTTTTTAACATTATTATAACTAAAAAATTTAAAGAAGACTATCCACATGCAAGTTTTTTAAACTTTTCCCTTAATATTATTGGGCCCTTTCAAACTCAGCCACAAATTCATCCAAAAGCCCTAAACTATCTATCTATTGTTAATGGGCCCATATGCTCAATTCAAACAAAAAAAAATCTTATCACATTTCTATGTATATAAAATAAATTTTCAATTATTATTACACTTCATCTGTTTCATGATTAGCTAAAGCTAGAACAAGGAACGAAGCACTACCCAAATAATTATATCTAATATAAGATCATTATGAAAAACACTTATAAGAAGAATGCAAATGATTATTATGAGATATATATGTTAACGGTTAGATTGAAGGAGAAGAGGATTGAAAAAAAAATTAACATGGAGAATTATAAAATATATTAAAATCCAATGTAGAAAATTAAAAAACACAATATTTCATTGTTAATTATATTATTAATTACATATATATATTAATTATATTAGTTATTATATTTATATTATTTTAATGAATTTTATATTGATTATGTTAACTTAGTTAATTAAATATGTCAATTATTATTAACTATATTAATTAACAAATTATTTATTGCTAATTTATTTTACTTAATTTTATTATAAAATAAGAAAAGTGGTGTCTATTAAATTATTTTATTTATTTGAATTGTCTCTCACCTATTTCTAAAATCCAAAGATTGCAAATTTGCAACCCAATTCTTTATCCATGCAATTCTACTTACAAGTGCCATATGAGTATCTGAAAATGGTGCAAGCGGATAACGATGCTCTAATACAGTGTATCAACTCCACTAAGTGGGTGTTTGGTTCATTGACAAAATTGGTGGGAATAGAAAAAACAAAATGAATGATTTCTATTATTAATATTTATTTAGGAAAAAAATTAATGGGAATGAGAATGTGATTTCCTCATTAATAAAAATTATTTATTCTTCTCTCCCCTAGTAAATGAAAATTTTATTTCCATATAAATAAAGTCTAATTAACTAAATATAAATTATAAATATTTTTAAAATTTTTCAATATACTCTTAATTAATGTTAGAAGACATTAATTAAAATAGAGCAATTTTGGTAAAAAAACTTTGAACTTTCACTTTTCTATCAAAATAATCATATTATTAATTTTTTTAACTATTTAATATACATATTTTTAATTTCATATCAAATGTAGCTTTAGAAGGAATTTAATTTGGTTTGTCAGTAACGTGACACTCCGAACCTATTTTTTTTATTCAGATGGCTCTCATACTGGAAATATGTCTGTATTGATATAGTTATATCTGCACAAATCTAACTTACATGCGACTAATTTTGAATAAATATATTTATATTTACATAAACTTAAAACCCTTTGATATATATTTTTTAACTACTGTTACACTATTTCAAAAAAAATTATCATATTAATTTTAAAAAATAAATATCAGATATACATATTAATACACATTAACAGTGTCAAATTAAAAAAAATATTCAAAGTGTCACATAATTACCAAACCAAACCAAATTAAATTTATCTTGATATTACATTTGATATAAAATTGAAAATATATATATTTAAAAATTAAAAAAATAAAAAATAAGATTATTTTGATAAAAAAAAAATAAAAGTTCAAATTTTTTTATGAAATTTGGCCTAAAAAATATATAATTCTAATACTATTATTTTTTAATAATGCTAAAATTCAAAGTGTAGTTATTTTAAATAAATATAATTTATATATAATTTAAGTTCAATTAATTCGAAAATCTCTTCTATATTATTTTATAAAAATTATATTATCTTATTGTTACTCAACAAATTACATCTCAAAATAAATATATTTATATAAATATGATAATTTAATTAAAGATGTATAAGTTGAATTTCATTTTCATTCTTATTTCTTAATAAAAATGAACCAAACAACATATTAAAATCAATTATTTTCATTTCCATTCTCACCCTCGAGCCAAACGGTTTCCAAATAAATTACATAAATTACATTCCTAGCTGTAGAACGAAACACTACATACCCAACTTTAACCAGTATGTAAAATCCATGGCACATTTTTAAACTGAAGACATTGCATTTGTGTAAACCATAAAAATTCTCATCTGTTTTATGTTCTGAAATTGAATTTAGTTCGAAATTTAATTACAATTAACACTATTCATTTCTCCATTTAGTGATATTCAAATCCAAAAGCTCTTCACATCAAACTCAACCCATGTAAATATTTATTGTGTCCAGTTCCTAAGCTTGCCATAAAGACTTCAGCCAAATCATACGGCAAGGTCCTTTATTTGTCATGAATGCAATTCTTATCATCTTTGAGGAGATTAACAACCATTGTAAACTCAGTATCATCCAACTTTTCCAATTTCTGCAAATCCTCTAGACATTTTTGATACATAGTTTTCTCATTCACCACATTTCTTTGGACTGCTCTTAGTGATGCTGCACAGAACATTTCATACAATGCATTCTCTAAAGTCTCTCCAATACTATCCAATACTCTTTTCTTACGACCCGATGCAGATGGAGCAGCTGATTTTTGTTTCCTTGTTTGTGTATCATTCATTCGGATTATTGAATCTGAATCAACGGTTCCATCAATTGCTTGTGCAGGGAGATTAATGGGATTAGAAGATCGCACTGTTTCTGTATTGTTGTTCCCATCTTCAGTCTCTGCCGGTACTCCACTCGGAATTGGGATTTTCCCAGTTTAAGAAGCATGGACACGGAGACACGACAAAATTCAAAATATTGGGACACGGACACAGCAGGAATATGACATAATAAAATATTAAAAAATAATTATCTTTATAAATATCATTCTTAAAAAACAATTTAGATAAATAAAAAACAAGTACTTAAATATTATCGTTAGAAATATTCAAAGTATCCATAACTAAACCAAAAAAGATAGTTTTCTGAGTTCAAGAATAGTCTTCTACATGAATCAACTGAACTAAGGAAAAATAAAATGTCAAAACAGAATGAGGCTAGTAATTATGCTACTATACCAAATTATTTAGAGCACAAAAAAATGTAAAAATAGAGGAAAAGGAAAACGTAAAAACAGAAGAAAAGAAAACAACTGGAGTTCAATGTAAACACCCACTACACCAACCAAGAAGGCAAGAACAACTAACTGCTAGAGACAAGGCTACTACGGTGGAAAGAAGAGAAAGTAAAATTGGATACAACTGGAGAGAAGTCGAAGAAAGAAGCCAGATAAGAACATGCTCTACTCCAAGCCCTCTGCTCCAACCGGCGCATCAAAATCGCAAAGGATGATTATCTCAGTTTGTTTTTTTGGAGGAATAGAAGGAATATAAGAGCTGCAGATATTTGGAGGAATAGAAGGAATAGATAAAAGGGTTAGAGTATTTAGAGAACTGTGGGTGTTTAGGGCTGCAGATGTTAAGTTTAGAGTAAAATTTCTGAGCCAAACAATTAGACTTACTAAAATTATAAAATGGGTCCAAAAGAAACTCAAGAAACCTCCAACCACGTCCACCCCCATGTCCCTACCATGTCCGGAGCATTGACCTCGTTTTTAATCAACGACACGCCACGTGTCTGATGTGTGTCCTCGTGTCCAACACTCAAACAATCAACCATTTTGCCGTGTCCATGCTTCCCAGTTCCCAGTAATTCTTTCTCCTGCACCAGCATGTTACCAAATGCTTGAGGACTATAAGACATAACTGGGAAAGGACAAAATGTTTACCTTCAAATATGATGGACATCTGTTTATACAGGGGGAAGCTCTTCCTCGGAAAGGCCTTGCTTCACATCGTACCTACAATAACAAGTTGTAAGCTTCTCTCAAAACATCAAATACAGACCACTGAAATTAGTTACATACCGCAATGTAGTTATCCCAAACTTTATCATCAGCCACGACCATTTGTCGTGTTTCCTCCCAGCAAAATTGCTTATGATTAAGCAGGGTTTTAACAACACCATAATCTTTCTTCATTACATTGTACCGGTTTTTAATCTGGTTTTCCTCCAAATTCATGCCAAATTTCTTATTAAAATCACGGGTTACAGATTTAATCACTTCATTTTTAAACTCATTATAAGCAGTTCTTCCACAATTATGTTCCTTAATGAAAAGCTCAACCAGATAAGCATCCCGAGTTGGAGTCCATTCTGCATTGGCTTTCCCTAAGATCCCATCCTGTAGCTCTTTCTTAACAAGGAATGGAGCAATTAAGATGTGAAGCCTAATTAATCCAAATTAATAGAAAAAGGAGGAAAAAAAAAAAAAAAGAAGTCAAAGATGCCAAATGCAAAACAGCTATAAGACTTGCATTTGCTTTTTGTGAGGAATCAAGCAAAACATTATCGATCCCTTTGAAGTTTGGTGCAGTGTTTAAGTCTTCAATTCTACTTTGAAGTCGGAGAAAATGGTTAGAGATGCTCATTCACAGCTAGGCTCTCTTTTAACCACTTTTATTGAGTATCCATTGCACAAATAAAACACAAAGCACTTCCCTTTATGGTATAGTTCAGTTAATGCAGAACATGATTTTTCTTAATTTTGATGACTGCATGGAATGATTTGCCATTTTGGCCTATTTACCTGACACATCAGAATCTATAGTTTTCAGTCTGACAAGTTCATGAAGTTAGCTAGCGTCAAAACAGTATCTATCTATCTATCATCATTAAGTACATGCAAATAATTCAACTGACCTACTCCCACTCTACTGAACAAATTTGATGAAAGCAAAATTTATTGTTCATAGAATAAATTGCTTGCTCACTGCTTATAGTTAAGAACACCTCAGAAACATAGATTGGCAAAATTTAATGCTTATCCAAGAACACAGTCATAATATATAATAAAAATTGTCCTACACCCCTCACCCTAATTAACCACCCTCCTCCCGTTTGTTTTTATTTCTTTATTTTGTTTTTTCTTTCCCTTTCTATGTTTTCTTTTTAAAATATATTTATCATTAATTGTTTAGCAGCAATTAAGAAACTTGAAAAATTTTACTTCCACTACTAAGCCAAAATCAGAGTCTCTTCTGACTCCAAAAATGCAGCAGCTACTGGTTGAAAACTGCAAATAATCTGACAAGTGTAGCCATTCACATCTTAAAATGGAGTCTTTAAAGACTCTGAGTGCATCCTTTGATTATAGTCCATCAAATATGATGCATAATTAACCAAAATCAAATCAAATCACTCATCTTAATCAAATTTTCCACATCAAGAAGTTCTTAATACCCAAAAAATTAAATTGAAAGTCACCAATGCACTAGGTAATCAAAGAAACTACTTCAAATACATTCATACTTCACCTATTTGATTCCGACAATAACTACGTCTTATATCTCACCTATATCTACTTTAAATTGCCAGTTCCATTTATAGATATGCTTTCTCATTATTCAGTTATGATCCATACAGTGCTTATTTTGATAAAAATACTACTTCAGCAGTAAATAACAAGAAAATAGTAATAGCAATTAGCAAGAAAACCTCATGCATTTAAAAAGAAAATATACGCGGATGCTAAAAATTAAGTTCATTTAGTTCAATCCCTTGGATATAGAAGACTTGATTAGATTTCATTGTGTATTTATCACATTTTTCATTTAATTAAGACATAAAATGATCATTTTTCACATTTTAAATATGAATTAAGAATTTTATAATATGAATTAAGAATTTTATTAATTTGCATGGCCACCGTTTGTATTTATGCATGTATTTATTTATTTTTAATCATTATTTAATTAAGTTAATTAGTAAAAATATATATAAACTTGAATTTAATTAACTTAATTATCAAAGTAAACCTTGGATAAACCTTAATTACCAAAAAAATATGTAAACTTGTATTTAATTAACTTAATTAAGATTATTTACTTTAGTAAACTTTGGGTAAATCTTTGGTAATTTTTAGTTGAGAGATTGACTTAATGTTGGGTAATCATTGGATAAACATTGGGTAAATATTAGATAAATCTTATGTAAATCTTATGTAACTTTAACTTTGATAAATTTTCTTATAAATATTGGGTAAATCTTGGATATAACTTGAATAAACCTTAAATAAATCTTTAATAAATTTGTTTGTTACTTCAATTTTCATTAATTTTATTAATAAATCTCGAGTAAACATTGAATAAATATTTGGTAAATTTTGGACAAACTTTAATTACAAAAAATATATGTAAACTTGTTTTTAATTAACTTAATTAAGGTTATTTACTTTAGTAAACTTTGGATAAATTTTTGGTAATTTTTAGTTGAGAGATTGACTTAATGTTGGGTAATTATTAGATAAACATTAGATAAATCTTATATAAACTTTATGTAACTTCAACTTTGATAAATTTTCTTATAAATATTGGGTAAATTTTGGATATAACTTGAATAAACCTTAAATAAATCTTTAATAAACTTGTTTGTGACTTCAATTTTTATTAATTTTATAATAAATCTCACGTAAACATTAGATAAATATTGGGTAAACCTTATGTAATTTCAATTTTTATTAATTTTATGGTAAATCTTAAGTAAATTTCGGGTAAATCTTGGGATAAATCTTAGATAAACATTTTGTAACTTTAATTCTTTTGGCAAATGTTGGGTAAATCTCAGGTAAAACTTCGGGTAAATCTTGGATAAACTTTGGAAAAATCTTAGTAAATCTTGAGTAAACCTTGTGTAATTTTAACTTTTATTAATTTTCTTGTAAATATTGGGTATAACTTGAATAAACCTTAAGTAAATTTTTTATAAATTTTATGTAATTTCAACTTTTATTAATTTTATTGTAAACATTTGATATAACTTAAGTAAATATTGAGTAAATATTTGATAAACTTTTTGTAAATTTAATTTTTATTAATTTTGTAGTAAACTTTGGATAAACTTTGGTTAAATTAAATGCAAATTTTTGGTAATTTTTTGGTAAATTTTGGTAAATATTAAGTCAATATTGTGTAATTTCAATTTTTATTAATTTTCTGGTAAATTTTGGGTATAAGTTGAATAAACTTTAGGTAAATTTTTGATAAAATTTTTGTAACTTCAATTTTCAATAATTTTGCAATAAATTTTTGGTAAATTTTAAGTAAATCTTAATTTTCTATATTTTAAAAAAAAAATTTTATATAGACAGTATTTTTGAAAGAAACTTTGAGATGCGATATTTTTATAAATGTTTATCTTTTTGTTTTTCATTTTTGTAAAATTCCCAAATATAATATGTAGCTGCCTATCGGTAAGTAACTATGCTGCTTTTGGGCTTTAGAAAGAATGGGCCACTAAACCCTTAATGCAAGCCTCTAGAGTCCTTTTTGCTTTCTTTGTTTGATTTATTATTTATGTTTTCCTTAATTTGGGGAAAATAAAGTTTAAATGTAAATTTTATTTTATTTCTTTCTCTATAAATCATACTCATTTATTTGAATTTATTTTTTATTCATTAGAAAACCTAAAGAACCAAAGACTACATAATAAGCGGTAGTCATTTTTTTAGATTAACCATAAAGATATTAAACTTTCATCAATATTAGTAAATGATATCAAATTTATTTAAATTTATTTAAATCATTTTATATAGACACCCACAAAGGTTAATGATACGTCTAACACAAAACTAATGTATGTTTCATGAATAAAATTATTAGCAACAAGTGTTATGGTCAAACTATAATGAAGGTCCTACTATTAAGCTAGTATTATTATATCAAATTTTTAATATAATTTTAAGCAGAATCATAGCAAATGAATGATTGTGAAGAACAAAAAATTATTTTGAGTCATAAATTTTGAAAAGTAATAATGGAATGTATTACAATATGTATATTTATAGCAAATTTTCTTTGCTTAAACACTAAAATGAATATATCATCAAGTTTTGAGGTGGATGAAGACAAAGAAAACTCAAACGGTCTCTTTTAATAATTTAGAGTGGCTTATAAGTCATAAAAATTAACATCATAATTGAACAATACTAAAGGAAGAGATATATAAAGAGAGAGAAGCCAAGGGAATATTGAGTCAAATCAAATGCCAAGAAATTGCAATAAGACACAATAGGAATTACTTTCTTGTGCTTTGGACCCGAAATACAGCTTTAATGGTGTAACACAAAGGGATTAAAGTGGAAAAATCAATGGGTCTTTTCCTTATAGGATTCTTTGATTCTAAAAATTGCTTCCAATATGGAGGCCAAAAAGGGAAGTTAGTATAATGGTGTTTGTTGATAAAATGGGTTCAAATCAATATGGGCAGCTATTGTTTTATAGTAATGGAGTTGACCCATAAATACAAATTACCATATACAAATTAATTAGGCCCCACCACCTTGTAATTGCATTTCAAGTCAATGCAAGTTTCCAACCCCATGCCTCCTTTTAGTACCCAAAAGTAAATGAAAATAATAATTAGAAAAAATATATAATAAAAATTGTTCATCATTAAAAGAAAATGAAAGGCTAAAAAAAGCTTGATCCAATTGGGACCCAAAATCATTGCTAAACGTTGAACTATATGTTAATAATTTAATCTTTGGAAAATATGCCAAAGAAAAAAATTTATTTGGGAAGCTAAAAACACAATAATGTTGATTAGTGAAATTTAATTTCATCAATGATTTAAATCTGAAAGCAGGATTTTTTTTCACATAAAAATAATTGTTTTTAATCAAACTGAAAAATATGAAATTAAATAGTATTATATAGTACATATATATTAGGTATTCTTAAGAGGTGAGATGAGATGGTAAAAGTTTATTCTCTCTTAACCAGATGTTTCGAATTTGAGTCTTAAATATGAAATATTTTTAAATTTTGATATAGTAGCGTTTTGCTTCTTAATAGACCTATGCAGCGTAAACTCGAATTACTGGATAATTGAAATTAATACTAAAAAATTTAGCTGAATTCCGTGTGTTGCATAAAATTGTTATACAAGGAAAACAAAACAAAAAAAGTTGAATGACATAGCCATATGATTGAAGGGGAACAAATCAATTTGGGCAATGAAGATATGTAAATGATGTAATTTTGAAAGAAAGTTGAGATGATAATTGTTCATCATACATTACTTTAATTAGCATGATATGTCACAGCTGAGATTTATTCACCTTTAAGCAGGCATAGCATGCTAAATTTCATTAACATTTTTAATTTCTTATGTAGTTAGTTAGATTGTGTTGATGTTCTTTATTAATCTAACCATAAGAATGAAACAATGACTATCCAATTATATACTTATTGTCTAATGGTCTCCCATTTTCAGACTCCAAAAATAGTTCAAAAGACAATGTTTAGCACAATTTGCATGCCCTGTCTTAGATTCATCAATTAATGTAACTTTCCCATTATAAAAGATTTTAGACGGAAAAAAATGTAGAAGCGAGTGATTTATCCCTTAATAAGTCTATTCAACGCCAATTTAGATTATTGAATAATTGAAAGAAAAAAAAAATTATTGAATATACTTTTTAACCCTAACCTTAGAAATATGAATTTCTATATACAAACTGTATAATTTCCTTTTTTTTTCATTTTTATTAAAAAAATTTCTATGATAATGCTAAAAGTGTTTTTATTAGTCAATTAACATGTGATTTTATTGATGTTTCATTTGTAAAAATTGGAGAATGTATTAGTTTGAATTTTCTTACCACCATTTACAAATATTAATAGTGTTTGTTTGACACCTTTTATAGTACGTGTATTAGGATGATTACTACTATTATATAGCTCACGACTTACTTATCGAGCTTCCTAATAAACCAAAGAAAGTGTTCTTTTATTAACTTCTTCTAACAATTTTTTATTATTATTTAAGCAATTTCTCATATGGACAATATGTGAGGGAGATAAGAATTTGGCGGTTGAATGCATAACATAAAAGATATTATGGAAAATTAGAAAATAAAAGGATCAAATATCGCTTTTTTCATTTAAGATTTAATCCCCTCTATCTCTCAATTGTACATTATAGGGGTCTTCGAGAATTGATTTGGTAGGAGTTAGTTATAGATTCAATTTAATTCACAATTTGTTAATTGATAATTTTTCCATCTAATCCATGTCCACAAATATACAAAAATTAATTCAATCCAAATCAAAATTGCGGATGGGATTGGTTTGGTTTGCGATTTAATTTTATATATTTTTTATTTTTTTTATAATGATAATAATATTTCATAAATATCTATAATATCTCAAAAACTTTAATTCATTATATTATCTACTTAATATTAAGTCATATTATAAAAATTACAATAGAAATTTTCTGAAAAAAAAACAGTAACAAATTATCAAATTACTCAATTCAAGATAAGGAATATATAGCACTAAAAATTCAACACAAAAGGTGGTTGCTGTAGAGTATGGGTGTTCATAATATGAGACGCTTATATACTTAGGGTTTTTCATTTTAAATTAGTATTTAAAGTAAATAAAATTTTATATCAGATATAATTTTATATGTTTAGGAATTTTAAATTTTTAATTACTTTTTTAAGTATTTTAAATTTTATATGGAATATATTTTTTAAATAATAAAAAGTACATTACAATATTAGATTAAATAAAAATTATTAATAACTTTAATTATGTTGTTTGATTAATTCACTACAATTATTTATGTGACTTTTTTTTATATCAATCATCTAATAATGTAGTTAAGAAAAAGAATATATGTGGTTGCTATGAAATCATAAACTGGTTGTCGCTGCAGTTGAACTAATTTAATTGACAGAAAAATAATAATTAAAGGGATCAAAAATATGTATCATTTTAGTTTCAAAAAAAAAGTATCAATGATTAATAAGAAATTGAAAAATAAATTATATATAGTTGAATTAGACACATATAAATTGTATATAGTTCAATATATTACAATTATTTTGATAACAATTCATTTAATATAATTAAAATAAATAATTAAATACATTGATTTATTATATAATGATACACTTATTATAAATTTGATTACTAAATTAGTTTACTAAATCATATATAGGTCAGTATTGAAATATAAAAAAATTCAATCTAATCCAGAAAATGAAATTTAAAAAATTACAAATCAACTAAATCTATTATATTTTTGAAACCGTAGTTTAATTGAAGGCTAATTTGGATTAGTTCGGTTTGGTCAGATTGAGTGGTTTATGAATACTGGCCCTAGCACATTACATCTTTCTGAGAGTTAACCCATAGCAGCTGATCAGAAGAAATAATTAGCTTACCTGAAAAATAATGCAGTATGTGATTTGGTAGGTTCCACTATTTTTCATGCGAGAATGTATAAATTGCTTCATGCTAATTGAATATGAGCTATATATGCACTTACAAAAAGGAAAAGAATAAAAATGAAAATGGGAATTGTAGATTTTTGCCCAATATTGAATTTAATATAATGCTAAAAAATAATGAAAAGAATAAAAATATTTAATTACCAACTGATTTCAATATTCTATCTCTATAAAAATGTATTAAAAAAATGAATTAAAATAGCAAGAAGGCATATTTTATACTATCCTAAATATATAAGATATTTTATTTTCAAAAAATAATATTAATTTTTAAGATTGTATTAAAATTAAATTATATTTTTTATTTTTTTATTTAAATATACAATCTTTTAAAATTTTATCAATTTATGGATTCCGACGAAACTATGCTGATATAATATAAAATTCCAGCGAAATTAAAAAGATTGTAATAACTAAGAGACTGAATCATTTTAGAAACTTTAAAACGTAATCGTTTTTATTTTTTCTAAAATTTTAAAACCTAAATCTCTCTTTAAATTTGAAAAATAATAGATGTAGTTATCATGCTTAGAAGTTGTCTAGTTAGCAGAGTAAGAAAAAATAAAAATTTTACTGTCAGCAGAATTTTACCGGAGAGATTTAAGTTTTAAAATTTTAGAAAAAACAACGGCATTATAAAATTTTTAAATGAGTCGGCTTCCTAATCAACATAGTTTTTTTAATTTCACTAGAATTTTAGGTCATGTAAACAGAATTTTACCGAAATTTATAAATTAATAAAGTTTTAAAAGTTATTATATTTAAATAAAAAAATAGAATACAACTTTAAAAGTTTATATTATTTTTGACAATTTTTCCTAAATATATAAATTTTTCATAATTTGGCCAAAAAAACAAAAGCAATTCTAAGGATATTCACTTTTTCAAATGTTTGTCCAATACTTACCATATGATTGGTGATGAGGTATGGAAAAAATCTAAAATTAAGGAGGACAGAAAAAAAAAAATTTTAAAAATTTAGCTCTTTTTTTGAATTAATCAGAAGATGAATGTTTAACATACACTTAAAGAAAGGGAGAGTGTGCTTGCCCTTCCTAAAAGCAATTACTGACTGAAGAAAATAAATTCAGGTTAATTGCACTTGTGGTTACTTATATAATTAACTAAACTTTTTTTATGATATAAAAATAATTAAATTTAACTTTTATTATATAAAAATTACTTTCGGTCAGTAGTTGTCTAGAAGCTGAGCTATATCAATGCCACCTTACTGTCATATAAGTGATACGTAAGCATATGAACAACCTACTGACCGAAAGTGATTTTTCTACAATGAAAGTTAAATTCAATTATTTTTGTATCAAAAAAAAATTATTCATTTAAATCAAAATAATATAAAATTTCAGTTCCCCAGGTGTAATACTTGGAATCATATGAGCATTGGGGTTAATTAATTACAACGGCTATAATGTTCCACGGAGTCTTAAGTGAAGTTGAGATGAAAATATTGATGGCCAAGGGATTAATTATAGGTTATAGGAAAAAAAAAAATCAATGGTAAAAACCATTGATTATCAACCTTGGGAATGACTACATGGTGAAAAAGTTACTCATTAAGAACGCTCTTCCAGTAATTAATTAATTAATTAGTCTGATAATCTTGTAATTAACCATCAAAACTCTCAGATATAGTTTGAAAATAGCAATGGGAAGAAGCAAAGCATGCAGCAAAAGAGACACATTTAACAGAGGAATGTTTCTGGTCCCTTGTATTGTGAATAGTAGTGTGTATATTGTGCCCAACATTGCCCATGAATATGTTTCCTCTGCATCTCAACATTGTCAATTCTCATCTCATGCCTTTTTCTTTAATAATAATTAATTTCACTCTTATTTTTTCAAATTTAAGACAAAATCATTATGCTTTCTAATCATTATCATTTGGGAGATAATCTGATTATCTCTTAGTATATTGCAATTCAAATAGAAAAAGGATTTATGCTACAAACTCAAGCCAGGCTCTTAGCAAACAACAATTCTTGACATGTTCAAGTACATTACTTACATATAATTTTGATTTATTAACTGCACTATAATTATCACTTCACAAAATTACTTTTGCTTAACAGAGAAAGCACTGCAGTTCAGTTTTAATTATACTGTTTTATCACTTTTACACTTTTCCTTGTTCCCTCCATGATGCTGCATATTTCAAATTCGAAAGGCTCCTCCAAAATTTATGTCAAGAAATAAAACTATATATTTTCAAGGAATTAATAGGCTCATATCTGAAAATATTCTTGGCCAATAGGTGGATTTATTAGCAATTATTTATATAATGTTCGCAATTTAAATTTTAAAACTTAATTTGGTCTAAATCATTCTAATGCAAAACGAAATAGTCATTCAATTCCAAGAATATTCAAGCTTACTGATAATTTAGGATTCTAAATTTATAAATCTCAATATCTTACCACTGAGGATCCAAAATACAAATTAATTTATCAGTAAGTTCTTTTCACTTACAGAAAAAATTTTATTATTATTAGAAATGGTGGATTTAGAGAGTCGAGTTTGGTAATTAAAATTATAAGCTTGTATTCTATCTCTTAAGTTTTTTATGTCTTTATCATATATATAGGACAACCAAAAGAGAGATGCCAAAAATATGAAAAGTGGAAAAATTACATGCATTAAATTCAAAATATTAAGAATATTCATATTACTAGCAAGAGCAAAGAAAGAGTATCAACTAATAAAAATAAGGCTTAATTATATAAAAAAAACCTGAAATTTCTAATTTGTCACAATTATATCCAATTCTTTAAAAATTTGAGTTTAATTATATAAATTTCTATTATCATAACAAATATAGTTTCAGTATCGCTGAAGCATACTCAAAATTTAGCTGATCCTAACATAAATTGTCTAATTATTTTGATATGTCATCGGATTGAGTTTAATTAAGCAATTTATATCAGTACTAGCTAGATTTGAAATGTCATTCAATGATATCGAAAGTAACTTTATTATTAGAATAAAATTGAATATAATTGTGACACCTTGTAAAATTATTTGATTAAGCCTAAAAATAATAAAGGAGATGGCCTTTTTCTAGGACAATTGATGTTGGATGAACTCTACTACTTTTTTTTTCCTTCTTCTTCTCTTTATATATTGTGGACCATATTTTGTTTAGTTCATATTACAAAGTATCTTTAACTAGTCAATTAGTATCACACACTAAGATTAATTATATTTGTACCGAATAAAATTGCAAAAGCGACAAAATTCTATTTCATGAGTTTTAAAATAGTTGTATATCTAGAATTCGAAAACTTTAGTTAAATTTAAAAATACTCATGGCATTTCATTTATACTCTAATATATTGTGGACCATATTTTTGTCTTATATATAAAAAAATGTGCAATATAATTATATGGGTAACATGTACTAAGCACATGTGAATAAGGGAATTTTGAGGGTTGGACATAGAAAGAGAGAAGAGAGTAATATATAGTATAGATTCTCCATTTTACAAAGCTTTGTCCATGTGATTAAAGTAGCTTTGTTCTTCTTATAAAGCGACCACGCCCCTTTGCCTGCAATCATGTGGTCTACTTTGTTATTATTTCCCTTCTCTTCTTCCCTTTCCTTAATTCATTTTTAATTTTCTATGTCTACCTTGTTCTTCTACAAATATTTTTATTTACTATACTCTTTGTTAGCTTTTTACCTTGTAACAATTTAATTTTCTCATGCCTTAATTGAATTGGAAAAAAAAAATTGTACTATTGATATGCTTTAGTTTAATAGTGCTGATATGAACGATGAACACTATAAGATTTCAAATATCAAGTTCGAATACATAGTAATGTTACCATTCAACTCGATATGAACAAAGAAAAAAAAATTGACAGAAAATGAAGGTTGTGAATGAAAGAAAAACATTAATGGCAAAGTAGAAATTACAGATAATAATCAAGGAGAAATTAGGCAAACAAAAAAAAAGGTTTAAGCTCGAGAAGCGGGGCGAGCCGCTCGTGCGGACAAAAGCACTCGCGCTCTCTAGATAATTAATTAAGCTTTAAACAAAAGGAATTAAAATTATAATGAGCTAAACAACAAAATATTTAATTACAAAAAAGGACCCGACAACCAAAATATTTCCTCAGAAACAACTTTTTTTTTTTTTTGGAAAAGAGAAAAAATAAATTTAAAGCATCAAAAAGTGGATTTTACTCTCTTCCCAAACCACTTATCTAAAATACCATTCAAACACAGCCTTTCCCACCCTTGGAGATCCCCTCTCCCTTCTTATATATATACTTCTGTTTCTATCTCATTTTCTTCATCAATCTCCCATCTCAAAAACTGCTTTTATTTGCAGAAATTAACCAAAAAAACCCTCCGAAATCATACACATACATATTCACCATTGCAGACTTATAGAGAAAGAACCAGAGATGGCAGCTGATAAGGTGGCCGTGGAGACTGTGATTGCAGGGAATTATGTTGAAATGGAAACTGAAGGACAGCCTAAGAACATGAAAACTAGGCTTTCTCAGCTATTGTGGCATGGTGGTTCCGTTTATGATGCTTGGTTTAGCTGTGCTTCTAATCAGGTTTTCATAAAGATCTTTCCTTTTCTTTTTCCTAACTGCAGTTTCAACTCAAGACTTGACAAGTATCACTGGTATATATTAATATGAGTTGGTATGATTTTTTTCTTTTTTTCAGGTGGCTCAAGTATTGCTTACATTGCCATACTCATTTTCCCAGCTGGGAATGTTATCAGGAATTTTGTTTCAGCTCTTCTATGGAGTGATGGGTAGCTGGACAGCTTATATCATTAGTATACTTTATGTAGAATACAGAACAAGAAAAGAAAGGGAAAAGGCGGACTTTAGGAACCATGTCATTCAGGTTCTTTCTTTTATTACCTTTACAAGCTTAATTAACTTTCTTTTTGCCTTTAGTTAATCATATTCATGTTTTAATTAACATGGGTTTTCTTGTTTTTTTGTATTTTCTTTCTGTAAATTGATTAAACAGTGGTTTGAAGTTCTTGATGGTCTCCTTGGAAAACATTGGAGGAATGTGGGTTTAGCATTTAACTGCACTTTTCTTCTATTTGGATCTGTCATTCAACTCATAGCCTGTGCAAGGTACTATAGTTAGACAAATTCTCATATAAATACAGTGATATGTTTATAGATTTATTTATTGTTATATTTACAGCAACTAGTATGAATAAAATAATTAAATATATATTATTATATTATTATAGTAGTCTATAAATATCACGGTTGACAAATTATACTTTTGAATTTTTTCAATATTTGTTAACTCTATTCTTTTAACTCTTGTGTTAACTCTATCTTCATCAATTAAATATGGTTCTACTGCTGCAATTGAGAATCTTTTGAATATAAATGGTTTAATTAATTTAATTAAATGATTTTGCAGCAATATATATTACATAAACGATAATCTGGACAAGAGGACTTGGACTTACATCTTCGGGGCTTGTTGTGCTACCACAGTGTTTATTCCTTCATTTCATAACTATAGAATTTGGTCTTTTCTTGGCCTTGTCATGACTACTTACACTGCTTGGTATCTCACCATTGCCTCTCTCCTTCATGGCCAGGTAATATTTTTAATTAGTTAATTAATTAATTAATTGCATGGATTATATATTTATTAAAAAATTCTTAAATATACTATGTCTACTATATCATCAATAAACTAATCCAACCATTCTTTTATATTCATTTAATTGTTTTATTTTTATTTATTAAAGTAAATGTAATATACATACATTTTATTTAATATAATAATTGTATTAGTACCTAAAAATTCTTTATATTTATAATCATAATTCCATGCAATTGATCCATGACACGCGTCCTATTACATATCAAGGACATTCTGTCCAACAAAATCCCTCCTGTCCCTTTTCTTGTCAAGAAATTGGGAATTTCTATTTTCGAAGGCACAACACAAGCTGTCTCTTTTCTTTTTATTTAAAATTTGATATTTTTTTTATAATCTTTTTCATATATCGAACTAATAATAAAATAATATATATCGATGTGTATATTTTTATAATTGAAATTTATATTATATGCAAAAAAATTTCTTATCCGGCTTCTGCTAAAATCTAAGTTAATAAGGTTAAGTATGGAGTGTTAATGAATATGAATGTGTAGGTTGAAGGGGTGAAGCATTCAGGACCAACAAAAATGGTGCTATACTTCACTGGGGCCACAAACATTCTCTACACATTTGGGGGACATGCCGTTACTGTGTAAGACAGTCTTGCTCTTTTTTTAATATATATGTATTTTATTCGTGTCTTTTACGCTATTTACAAAATCTGTCCTGTTTTTTTTTTTCAAGTTTATAAAACGGCATTGTTGAAAATGACTAAACCTTTGATTTTTCTTTGACATGACCTGACCATTTGACCTAATTAATGGCCCTGTTTTCCCTAACTAAATAATTATATAAATAGAATAGTTATTCATAAATTTAAAAAAAAAATGAACTGGTATATATTTCTTTTTTTAAACTAAAAAAAGAAAAAGAAATAGTGTTAAAAAAAATCATATAAAAAAGCTTATTATTCTTCCCGAATTGCGCTTAACTCAGGCGTGGGAGGCAAAAAGTCGTTTCCTTGGAAACTCTACTCTTCCTTTTCAATGTAGAAAGCCACTCATCTTTCCTTTTCTTTTTCTCCACTTTTCACTAGGAATAGAAACCAATAGGGGTCCATGGCTGATTCCTCACTGTTAAATTAATTTCTTTTATTTTTAATACAGAAAATAAAATCAGATTAAAAAAATCATATCAATTTTAAAATTTAATACTTTATAACTCCGAAGACTCAATTCTTACTTTCTTGGAATAGAATAAAATTAAAATTTGTAGCCAAATTATAGAAAGATTTGAACATAACAAATTTTTCTTAAAAAAGGTGTTATTCGGCTTTAATTTTGTGTTTGGTTTTGGTTTTTATTTTCCCATTTTCTGGAAGATGATAATTAATGAAGAGGTTTTTATTAACTAGTTTAAAATGAAAAACAATGAAACAGGGAAATTATGCATGCAATGTGGAAGCCGCAGAAGTTCAAGGCCATATACTTGCTGGCTACACTGTATGTGCTGACACTGACGCTTCCCTCAGCAGCAGCAGTATATTGGGCATTTGGAGACATGCTTCTTAATCACTCCAATGCTTTTTCTCTTCTTCCAAGATCACCCTTGAGGGACATGGCTGTCATTTTAATGCTTATCCACCAGGCAATCCACTCTTTCCTCATCGTTTACCTCTTATATTTTCAATTAATCATTTTTAATATCATCATTAGATATTCTTTAAAGAAAAATCACTACTTCTATATCAAATTCTTACTTGATTACCTTGCCATTATCAATGTAATAATTGCAATTGCACATAATTACCCATAATTCCTACACCAATAACTTCTTCTTTTTCTTTTTTTTTTTCCTGTTTTGGTTATGCCAATAAATTTTATTTTAGTACTAAGATCAAAATTATGAGATTTTGAATTTATATTTTCAGTCAAAGTTTATAAAATATAGGTTCACTTTCTATTTTTTACTGTCCGAAATTATAGACTACTTTCTTTTTTTGAAGTGTAGTTATTTTGTTCAATTACTAATATATTCTTATTTATATATACTCTTATTAAATATATCTAAATACCAATTTTTTTTCAGACTTTTATTTTAAATAATTCTTGAAATTGATTAGAATCTATACGAGTATTAATTTAAATTTTGCATTAAAAAGATCGAATTATTATTTTCAAAATAATAATAAATAATGGGTATTTTTATAAAATATCTAGTAAAAACTATTAATTTAACTAAACTAACTAATTTTTTTTAATATGTATACAAAATAGACCTATGTCTATTTTTTTGGGACGGAAAAGCATTTTTCATTTAAGAAACATAAAATTTGTTTTACTTTAACTGATTACCAATTAAAGATAAATTTTTTCTCTCTCTATATATATATCTTAGTTTTTAAAAAATAAATTTTATTAAAGTAATTATAATCATTATTATTTTTGTATTTATAGAAAAAAATAATATATTCATTTTATGCATGTTAAATAATATTTTTAATTTACATACAAAAAATTTAAATTATAGTTGTAAATAACTATTTTTTTTTTCTAATAGTTTTATATGGGATGCAGTTTATAACATTTGGATTTGCATGCACGCCACTGTACTTTGTGTGGGAGAAAGCAATAGGGATGCATGAATGCAAAAGCTTGTGCAAACGGGCAGCCTCCAGATTGCCTGTGGTTATTCCCATTTGGTTTTTGGCTATCATCTTCCCATTCTTTGGACCCATCAACTCCACCGTTGGATCTCTTCTGGTTAGCTTCACTGTCTACATAATCCCCGCTTTGGCTCACATCTTCACCTTCAAATCTGCCGCAGCAAGAGAGGTACCACTCTAATATTCTACTGCTTAATACGCTCCAACAATACCTTGAAATAATGCCATGTGGAATATCTCATCGGCCTGACACTGAAAATGTCAGCCACTGACTGCAGGTCAAAGTTTGACTTGAAAAGAGTAAAATTAATTATATTTCCTTAATACAGAAATGCGTATAAAACAAGAAATTGGTAGCGTGCGGTCACTGTGTAGCAGACCATTGCCGGACTTTTCTCCTAAATTAAGCATAATCAATAATAAATATTTTACTAATAAATTTTAGTTTAATAATTTTAATTGATTTCAACTGTGGGATTTTGAGTTTAATTGGATATTTTTTTTAAAAATAGTTATTTTGATAATTAAAATTAAATTATTATCTGAAACTTTTTTTTTGAAAAAAAAAGAAGGAAAAAGATTGTAAAATATCATTATTTAGCTCACAGCTTTAAGTTATATATATGAAAAGCACGATATTCTCAGTTCAGAATAATTGCAGTGAATCTACTCATACCAGATTCCCCATATCTGGGCTGTACTTTTATTTGATATGCTTTACTAAAATGTGGGCCCCTTTTGAGCGGTGAGACTCACTGAATCATTTTTCAATATTGACCGTGAGATTTTTTTGCGATGAACGGTTGTGATTGCAGAATGCAGTGGAGCAGCCATCAAAATATTTTGGAAGATGGGCAGGGGCTTACACAATAAATGTGTTTGTAGTAGTGTGGGTGCTAATTGTTGGGTTTGGATTTGGTGGGTGGGCGAGCATGACAAACTTCATACACCAAATTGATACATTTGGGCTTTTTACTAAGTGTTACCAATGCCCACCACCAGCATTACCACCACACTTAAATGCCACCGCCGCCGCTGCTCCGCCGCCTCTCCACCACCCCAACAATCAGACTCACCACTACCCTTGATTTTGGCAAAATCTAACTTGCAAAATTTTCTCTAAGGCTTATGAAATTATGATGATCAGTTCAGTTTCCATCCTTTCTGGGTCTTAGTTTGTTTGTTAGAACATGGACAGAGAAGGTTTTAAAATTAAAAAAAAAAGGGAAAATTCCATAGGTATACACATTTCACCTTCTTTTTTGTTATCTTTCTCTGTCTTTTTGTTAAGCTTAGAGAGTTGTATGAATTTCAAAAAAGCAGAAGAATGCATGTCATATTGGAATATTTGCACTTTAGCTACGCTGTCAACATGCTTCATTACTGCATTAATGTACTTAATTGATACTTGCATTGAATAAACAAAGTTTATTAATTACTCCATATATTTAAAGTTTAACTCTTTACCCATGAATTTCCATTATTTGATGCTTTAGCTTAATAGTAGTTGTCTATTGATTAGAACTATGAGATTTTGAGTTCGAAATTTTCGGTTAGATTCTTTTCCATCCTAAATATATGTAACTCGAGAAGGATAAATTAAAGCAGAGAACTTGAATTAAGAATTGTAAGTAACTTTGAAAACTATCCTTACTCTAATGGTTGTCCACATTAACTTGAAACATTATTTTTTTTCCAAATTTCTATGAACAGAATTGACAATTGAAAGTCCGTTTTTCTTGTTTCAAAATTCTTGTACAGAACTTGGGAATTTTGCCGGATCTTGACAGCGATCTGTCGTAAAAAAAAAAAAAAGTCAGAAAAAAAAAAAAGAGAACGAGTTAGCATGTTTTAATTTCCCATATGGCTACTGCCTCCTTCCATTATAATATACAAATTAAAAAAAAAAACTAAAGGTACAGAAACAAAATTAAAGGAGATGGAAAAGACGAGCCAACAATGTAATATGATCATTGTTATTGCTCAAATTTTGTAGAATAAAAAGGCTGCATACTCGGATACAATGAAGTGTACAAATCTAATACCAGTGGTGATCTTTTATTTTGGTGATCAGAGCGATAAAATTTTAAATTTTAATTTCTAATGGCAGCCTTTGTATAAAAAATATTAGTGATATTGTCAAAAAAAAAAAATTGAAAAATTACTATATACTCTTAAACTTTGATATATTATAAAGTTTAAAAATTATGATATTTATCTTCTTTATTTTATTTCTATTAAAATATGTAATTTTTTTCTCTTAAATTTTAAGCCATTTACTATTAATAAAAAAAATATTTTTTTAAAAAATATTTATATAATAAATTAAATATCAAAAAATACTGGTACAATAGTTTAAACTCCAATGATAAAGAGTAATTTTTATATAAAAAAATATCGATAATAGGATATGTTTAGTCACAAAGTTGGGCAAAGTTACCTTTTATAAGAGCATGCGAAGTCCATTGACACAAAACAAAAGCCTTTTTTTTTTCATCTTTACAGGAAAATTCAGTTCACTCCTTGCATTGTTTTCCCTTCTTTATTCGCTACACAACAAGACAATGACATTGACAAACGAGACATGCATGCATCTCTCCATATTCACTTTATTGTTTTTTGATATCTTAATTTTCCCATTTATATTAATTATTTGAAGCCCCATCATCCATCTTTTCTTCTTTTCGATTTATAGGCTTATATTCAAATTTTTCTTTACATAATATTATATGATATACTTCTTATAGGTTACAGCAATAATTTGTCATATGTTTTTCTTTAAAAAAAATTAATTTTATCAATTCAAACTAATAATATATTGATAGAAATATAGATATAAATCCGCTAAAAACTATAAAAAATAAAACAATGAAAAAATTCATAACATCTACGTATATAACATAATAAATTGATTTAATGCTACAAATTTGATAATACCATAATAATTAGAATACATATGACTTCAATTCTATAACATACTGACGAATATAATTTGATTTGTTATTTCCATCAAATTAAATATGTTTTGTTCGTTTGAATTATCTACAAAAATAAAATATAACAATAAGACAACAGAAAATAAAATGTCGTAACAAAACAATAGAAAGATAAATATTGTAACAAGATGACAAAACAAAATAAATAAAATAAAAACTTAGATCCATTTGGAATAATAATGTATTTTAGAAATAAATTGATAAAAAAAATGCATATATGGGTGATTTTAGATTAAGAATGATAAAAAATTACTCACCTTTATTTAACGAAGACGAGTGGTTAGAAAAATAAACAAAAGAAAAACTGATAGAAAATGAGCTTAGGGGTAAAATAATTTTTTTTAACCAAAACTTTGACATTTATATCAAAATGATATTAATTTTTTTTTATCAATTTAGTACTATATTTTTACAATTTTATTTCAGATGAAAGTATTTAAAATATTTACAATATAATTTGTCTTACGTGAATATCGAAAATACACGTATCATGTCACATCATATGCCACTTCATATAAAAATGTCATATATTTTGATTTTTAAATATATGAGTTAGCGATGTAGTATTTTTATCTAAATTAGTATGTGATATAGTATAATACATGTATCTCGGATGTCTACACCAAACAAATTATACTGTAAATATCATAGGTACTTTAATTTGAAACAAAACTATAAAAATATATTAAATTGATACAAAATAAAAATTTGGTACTATTTTGACACAAATACCAAAATTTTAGTTCAAAAAAAAAAACATTTACCCCTTTTATTAGTTTGTCATATGTTATAGCAACAATTTGAGCATATTGTTGTATTAATTAGTTTTAAAATTGTTATTAATTTGTTGTCATATTCTATTTCTAAATAAATATCATTAAAAATTAATGAAAATCATTAAAAATATATTCAATACATAGGTAAAATATATTTTTTTTGTTACATTACCTGCGGGTCACTAAAAGTCTATGGCTTTTAACTATTTCGATTCAACCTAACTGTTGCTCCATTTTAGATTGTACTCTCTCAATGCAAAGCAAATTATGTTACGGGCCTTGAAGTAAGTTGTCACCCGAGATAAGGATCGATGCTGCAACATATTATCTTCGTAATTATAAAATTTTCTAAACATGATTTCAAGATAATTTATTTCTAATTTTATCTTCTTCTCTCTCGTTCTTATACTATTACCAACTCTATTCCTCAGCCAAACGATCTCTAATCATTACAAATTTTGAATCACAACTACTTTTCTATCTACTCATCATTATGATGACATTAGTTTTTTAAAAAACAAACTAAATTTGCAAAATCAATAAAAAAAAATAATGCATTAGAGCTGCCCTCTGCAGCTCTCCTATTTTCCGGCTTCCTTTTACAATTTTGATACCTGAAAATGGACTTAGAGGGTCGAAAAATTTTGAACTGGACAATTTGAGTTTTGTGAACCACCATTTAGGGGCTGATTAGAAAACGAAAAATCGCGCATTAGAGTTGCCATATCCGTTTCTCCTATTTCTCAATTTCCTTTCTCAAATCTAACACTGGAAATAGACTCGAAATGTCGAAAAACTTTGAACTAGATAGTTTGAGGTCCAGAAACTACCGTTTGAAGACTGATAGAAAACAATTCATTTATTCACTGTACATATGGCTTACATATAACTAACATAAAATGTTTTATGCATAAGTAAATTAAAACTACAACATTTGTTATAATTTTGTTATACGTATAATATGTGTCTATAGTCTCAACAAATTTGTAAAGAATTAAGTTGGAGAATTAAAAAAAAATTGACTAATAGTGGTAATTAATTGTAATAAAATAATTTTAATTAATACAAAATTAAATATCCATGGTAATAAGTGAATGACATGCAACCTTATCTTCCTTTAACCTTTAGTATAGACTATTATGTTGCTACAATTTTAAACAAAAAAAATGAAACTCAATTCTGGAAAGCAAAGAAATCTTCCCATCTGCTTTTTAATACAATGTGAAAGAGAGTTCTAAAAAAAAAAAAAAAAGTGGAATAGACAAAATAAAATAAAATCAAGCAATGTTACAACTGGAGTGCAAGTGATGTACCAACATGTAGTACAAAAATCCACGTGTCTGAATTTCAGTTTCCAACGCTGAAATACATTTCTGTCATATTGAAACTCACACTAGAAGTCCAACAATAGAAATAGAAACACTAAATTTGAAAAAAGAATTAAGCGGAAGGGGTTCTAAGTCAAGAAAAAAGAACTATACTACTTAGAAAAAAAATTTTAAAAACCAGATTTGATGTAATTTTTCTTATTTTAATTGGGCTTTATTAGTTGTGAGCCTATTAATTAAAAAATAAAGATATATTATAAAATAAAGTGTCTTAAAAATTTGATCAATTCTTTATTTAGATAAGACTTAATTAATTAATTTAGTGTGAATAATTAATGTAGGTTCGATAATGATATAGGTATGATGGACAACTTAATATTATTATATTAAATAAGTTAAGTCTCTCTTATTACTGATTCTCACTCCCTATATAAAGTTGAATAGGAATAAAAGAAAAATATAAGATTAAGAATTTCATCATTTTAAGTTAGAAAACTAGAGAAGTTATTGGTATAAATTCAAAAATTTAATTTAGAATTTTCTAAATTAATTCAGGTCAAAGCCGACAGAAAAAAAGTCTCAAGGAGTGAAAAATAACCATATGGGTACTTGATTAAAAAAATCAAAAATTTCAAGGGAAAAAACAAAAAGACTGCAAAAAAATATGGGCAAAACCAAAAAAAAAGAAAAAATGGGTAGGAGTCTCGCGGACATGCTGCATGTGCCTAACGCAACAGTGAGCATTGCCCCCATGCGTGCCTCTGCATGCGCTAGATTCATTCCCCCCGCCCCAATGGATACAGTCTTCTTTCCCGACCCCAATTCCATTTTTGTCCATTGTTTCACCAATATGTTATAAAATTCCATTTTAATCCTTAAACTCAATTAAATTCAAATTTTTCTCTTTAACTCAATGAGAAAAAACACGAAAATGACTTCAAAAACATATGATTTGGCTCTGATATCACTTCATAGAAAATCAATTCAGCCAATTAACTTGATAATATAGTCCTAGAACCTAAAACATGTAATTTAGAGCACAAATAAGTTTAATCGAGATAGAAAATGTATAAAAGAACATGATTTCGCCGATTCCATGATGACATATTTGAGAAAAATTGTAACATTTTAAGAAATAAATTATTTTATTTTGTGATATTTAATTTATGCATAGACATAAAATTATCACATCTGAAAATTAATTTTTCTCAATTAATAATTGATAATATAACTAATTAAATTGTTGTGAATATAATGTTTCAAGCCATTCAGCTTCACGTCCATAAAGAATTAAAATTATATTAATAAATTATTTTCAAGGCAATATATAAGCTGCGAAGTATAAGAATTTATTTAAAATCAGTTGAAATATTGTCACCAAAGCGGCCTTTTTAGTTGAGATTTTAAGAAATATTTGGTCTTATATGTTTTAGAAATATCCAAAATTTAATTTATAATTATTTAGCCCAAAGGAATTTATTATAAATTAAATTCGAGATGAAAAATATAAGGCATGTGATTGTGAATGAGCTGATACAAGCGGTTTATACACCCAAATGTGGTAAATTTGCAAGTATTTGGTGAATCTCCAGATCATGCTTATATTGAGAAATTTCTATTGCATGTTATATATTCTACATGAATGTGTTTATATAATAATGCACTGAAATTCTTGAATTAATACTCTTCTATGGCTTTGAGTATTGTTATTGTTTTATACTAAAGTATTATATTGTTGATTTTTTCAGTCACCTTCTAGTTAACAATAATATATTGATTATTGAAATACCGATTAGCTCTAATTATAAGACCTGAAAGAGTGATATGGAATTGGCTATGGAGTTGGCAGATACTGACATTGCCATGACAACTTTCAAGCCAGCTGATCTAACTGCTAAGAGTTCAGCTGTTGAAAAATAGATGCATTCAACATGGTACAAAATGAATTGCACGTATTATTGGACCATAAAAAAGGTTAATTTCAAAGCACCTGTTGAGTAGTTTGCCAGAGACTTTTATAGCAAAAGAGTTTTTGATTGCCGTGTCTCAGCATTATCAAGTATCTATCATTGCTGAGATTGGTACCTTTTCGAAGTAGTTGTACTCTATGAGGTATAACGGAGTAGGAGGTGTCAGAAAATACATTCTCACCATAGTTCATATATAAAATAAGCTACAAAACCTTGGCATAATTCTTCCTGATGTTTGTACCGTATATCAAGCTCTCAATACTCTACCACTAGAGTTTGGGATGCTTATTACTATATACAACTCAAGGGAGAATCCATGGACAGTTAATAATTTCATTGACATATGTGTAGTTAAGGAAGGCATGTTAGGTTAGTACCGCACTTCTTGTATCAGGTCCTTAGTGGAAAGGCAAAATAAAAGGTAATAAAGCTAAATTTAACGCTCCTAGTTCTAATAAAGAGTCTACCTGATCTTGTGATGTAGGTGATGATAAAGTTTTTATGAAAAATGAAATTAAATGTTTTTTTTTTAAAAAAGAAAGGTCATAAAAAGTCGGATTGTCTGAAATACAAAACTTGGTTAGAAAAACGTGAGCTTGTGGGTCGTTCTTTGGTCTTATTGTATGTGAATCTAATTTGTTTAATGCCACATCCAGTTCTTATGGCTTGATAGTGGAGCGACTGAACTTGTTGTTTTCACATTGCAGGAGTTCATAAACAAGAGGAAACAAAATAAAGAAGAGTCAATGCTCACAGTTGGCAACAATGACATAATAGAAGTTCTTTTTATTGACAGTGTCTGTTTGAATTTGGACACTAGTTTTGAACTATTTTTGAAAAATATTTTGTACATACCGTCATTTATGTGAAACTTGATATCATTATTTGAATTAGACAAAATTGACTATGCTTTTGTATTTAAAGATGCAGTTGTAAATATAAATTTTAATTCAAAAGTAGTTGCCTGTTGGTTTTTGCCTTATGGTCTGTATCAAGTGTGTTTGAGATCAAATGAGATTTATTCCACATCTTGTAGTGTTGAACATATTGTTGCCAAAAACCACTTCTTTTGTAAAAAAAAAAATGGTCATAAAAAGTAGAATTGTATGAAATATAAAGCTTGATTAGAAAAAGTGAGCTTACAGGTAACTCTTTCGGTCTTATTGTATATGAATCCAATTTGGTTGATGCCACATCCAATTATTGCTGGTTTGACAGTGGAGCGACTAAACATGTTGCTTTCATATTGCATGGGTTCATAAATAAGAGGAAAATAAAATAAAGAAGAGTCAGTACTCTCGGTTGGCAACAATGACACAATGAAATTTCTTTTTATTGGCAGTGTCTGTTTGAATTTGGATACTGGCTTTGAACTCTTTTTCAAAAAATATTTTGCATGTATAGTCATTTAGGCGGAACTTGATATCAGTATCTGAATTAGACAAAATTGGCTATGTTTTATATTTAAAGATGCAGTTGTAAATTTAACTTTTAATTCAAAAGCAATAGGCCGTTGTTTTTTGTCATATGGTCTATATTAAGTATGTTTGAGTTGAAATGAGATTTATTTCACATACTGTAATGTTGAACATGTTGTTGCCAATAGACCCCTAATAAAGGTTAAGTCTTCTATATCGTGACATAAAAGGTTTAGCCACATTTCTAGGAAAATAGTAGAAAGGCTAATCAAGGATAATATCATGTTTGCTATTGACTTTAATGATCTAGAAACATGTGCTGACGGTTGTATGGGTAAACTCATTAAGATTAAGAAAAGGGATCTATTTGAAATTCAGATCTCTGATTAAGAAAAGGGATCTATTTGAAGTTCAGATCTCTTAGAGATAATCCATACATATATATGTGAACCTTATTCATCCACAATATGCAATAATAAGTATTTCATATCATTCATTAATGATTTTTTCTGATATAGATATTCGTACTTGATTAAAGAAAAGTATGAATCTCTTAATAAATAAAAGATTTTTAAGACTGAAGTTGAGAAACAGTAAGAAAAAGTTATACAGATTGTTAGATCTGATCGAGGTGGAGAGTATTATGGCAAGTAAAAGGTTATTTTACCAAATACTTAGAGGAATGTGGAATAGTAGCTCAATTTACTATACTGAGTAGTCCTAAACAGAATAGTGTAGCTGAAAGGTGGAATCGCACCTTAAATGAAATGACAAGGAGTATGATTTCAAGCTCGAATCTCCTAACATTTTTATGGGGTGAGGCTACAAAAAAAAAAAGACATTATATATCCTCAATAGAGTCCTCAACAAGTTTATGGCTAAAACGTTGTTTGAGTTGTAGATTAGAAGGAAACTTAGCTTGAATCATTTTTGAGTTTGGGGTTGTCCTTTAGAGGTACGCCATTGCAATCCTTTTGAGATTAAATTGCATTCTAGATCTACTCATTGCTATTTTATAAGGTATCTAGACTATTCTAAAGGCTACAGATTCTATTATAGAGAATGAGATTCTAGAATTGTGGAATCACAAACAACTAAATTTTTAGAATTTGATATAGCTGATAAGGGTGATCACTCTAAGATCACGAGAAGGGAAAAATATATTAAGGTTATACATATTCTCGTACCCAAGCAACTTACAATGTTAGATCCTACACATGTGATTGATCCAATTTAGGAGGACCTATACAATTAAATGAGGCTTCATCATCATAGGATGTGGTTGCATAGGTTCCTCTTAGGAGGTCAACCAGGGAATGGAAACCTGCTATTTTCTCTGATTATGTGATTTATATAGGTGAGACTGATTATGACATTGGTCATATTACTGATCATATATCTTTTGAATAAGTTGTTTTTAGTTCCCAATCTGATCCGTGGTGGGATGCAATGAGACATGAAATGCAATCTATAGATTATAATGGGGTGTGGGAGCTTGTTGAATTACCTGAACGTTGTAGACCTATCGATTGTAAATGAATTTATAAGATCAAGAAAGACTTCAAAGGGAATATAGAGAGCTTTAAATTCAGATTAGTTGTCAAAAGATTTACTCAAAGAAGAGAAATTGATTATAATGAAACTTTTTATCATGTATTCTTGAAGGATATATTCAGAGTAATCATGACACTAATAGCTCATTTTGATTTAGAGCTACATTAGATGGATGTTAAAATCATATTCCTTAATAGACAACTGAATAAAAAGGTCTATATAGAACAATTTGAGGGGTTTTAAGAAGATGGAAAAGACCATCTTGTGTGTAGACTTGAAAAGTTTATTTATAGTCTAAAACAAGCCTCACGACAATGGTAAATGAAATTTGATGGTGTAATCACCTCTTTGGATTTTGTCAAAAGTAAAGTTGATAAATACATATATCTCGAGATCAGTGGGAGCATGTATATCTTTTTGATATTATATGTTGATGATATACTGCATGCAAGTAATGATTTAGGAATTACTGAAAGCAGTGTCGTATGCTAATGCAATAGGAAGCTTGATGTATGCTCAAGTGTGCACTAGACTGGGCATTACATTTGCAGTTGGTATTCTAGGTAGGTATCAATCCAATCCTGGAATGAACTATTGGACCGTGGCTAAAAGAGTTTTGAGATATTTTAAAGGGACCAAGGCTTACATCTTAACATACAGAAATGTTGAAAATCTTGAGTTGGTTGGTTATACTAACTCATATTTTACTAGTTGTTCTAATGACAAAAAATTCATGTCAAACTATGTTTTTACATTGGCTAGTAGGATATTGAAAAAATGTTAAACAGTCCTTAATCTCATCTTCTATGATTCAAGTTGAGTTAATAGCATGTGAGGGTGCAGTTGTACAAGCTATTTGGCTACAAAATCTCATTTTAGAAGTGTCAATTGTATATTCCATAGGTAGGCCTATAAAGTTGTATTGTGATAATTTGTCAGTTGTGTTGTTTATGAAAAATAACAAAAATATCGCTGGGTCTAAGCATATGAAAGTCAAATATTTGACATTAAAAGAGCTAGTGAAGAAATGTGACATTGAAATAGAGCATATCAGTACAGATAATATGATAGCTGATCCTTTTACCAAGGGTATTCAACCCAATATTTTTTAAAGACATTGTCGTCAAAATAGGTCAAAAGTCTACTTTTGGTACCTTGGATTAGTGAGAGGTTTTCTTGTTGCTCTATGTATTTTGATTTTTACTTTATACATTAATATAATGTACTTTGTTAAATTGATAATCATTAATGCAGTTATGTATATATTTTCATTGAAAAATATTTGATACTATATTTTCAGGGAAAAATGTAATGTGATGTATATCAAATATGATTGATTAAAATTTTAAGATTATTATCGTCTTAATCAAAGGCTTGAGACATTAAAGTTTATAGTTTTGGTTGTATATCTTATGACACATAAAAAAATCGTATGATATAAAGCTTTTAAGATATACAGAGATTTCATTTGAAATCATAAATAATTTCTTATGCATACTTGTATTGCATCTAGATAAGAAATTACTGATTGATAAGAAAATCAACATATAAAGTTTTATCATAAAGTGTTGACTAATTTTACCACATTACCACAATGTGCTCATGATTAGTATGATTATTGGTATATGTGACCATAAAATGTGTCATATTCTTGAATAATGTGGTTCCACTATGATTTTTTGTCAATGATTTTATTGAATCAAGCGAAAATGAGAAATTTTTTGTAATAGATTTTCAATTAATTAGCCCAAGTACAAGAATATTAAATATATTTTATATCTAATTACGGTTGTAGACTTATTAATCAAAAAATAAATATATATTACAAAATAAAGAGTTTTAAGAATTTAATCAATTTTTTATTTAGATAAAACGTAATTAATTAATTTAGTATGGATAATTAATGCGGATTCGATAATGATATGAGTGTAATGGACGACTCATGATTATTATATTAAGTGGGTCAAGTTTTTATTGTTACCAACTCTCACTTCCCTAAATAAAATTGAATAGAGATAAAAAAAATATAAGATTAAAAATTTTATTATTCTGAGTCAGAAAACGAGAAAAGTTCTCAATACAAACTTATTTAGATCGTTGTTGTTACGATGGAATTGGCGAAATCATATTCTTTTCTACATTTTTTATCTCGATTAAATTTATTTTATATTCTAAATTAGATATTTTAGATCCTTGGATCATCAAATTAATTGGCCGAATTGATTTTCTATTATTTATTTGGTCATTGTGAAGCTAATACTTAATAGACTGATTTTGGTTATTGCAATACAACAAATCTAATAACCTTTAATAGCATCCTACCAAATAAAAAATTTAAAAAAGAGTTTTTTAATTAACAGCCGATTGATACTAAAATCAGTTGATGAAAATATTTTACCAAACACCTTTATATCCCTTCAAATTCCTCATAACTCATTACGAGTACCTATGTCTTAAATCATAATTGTAATCGCTAATATAAAGTAAAATTACTCTTAATTTCTTCCAAAAAGTCTAAGACTCACTTTTATATTTGTATTAATTAGAAAAAAATTAATTAATATATGATTATTGATATTTCTTTTGAAAAATACAACATATTAAGATTAAAAATAATGAGCAGCAATTTACGGAATTTTTATGAAACAGAGCGACAAAACAAAATGAGTAAATTGAAGCAGCGGTGCCAAGATGGCAAGAGCAGTTCAATTTGAATTTAACTAAAAAGAACCCATAAATGAACATTCATGTGCACGTTACTAACACCACATAAATAAATACACTCCATTTCCTCTCCCTCTAAATAACCCTAGCCGTTGCCCCTTTTTTTTTTTCACTTTCTAAAGGCTTGTGTTGTTGGCTTTTAGCACCACAGTAGCCCTCTTCTCTACAATAATATGGGATCTTCATTCATACAGAAAAATATATAATTTACTTTGGTATTTTTTATATTGTTCTTATTGAATTTTAATTTTATGTTCTTTGTTTCCTCATCTATTATAAAATTTAGTTGGTCTTCATCTATAAATGAAGACCAACACCCTTTTAGATTTTTTTTTTTGGGTGCAGATATATATCAGGATATATGTATATTTTTACCGCTAGCTATAAAGCTAAATTTGTCTCAAAATACAAAAGGTTCACAACTCGATCCACCATATGCCATGACTACAAAAATCCCATCATCGCTAAATTTTGATTGCTATTAATATTATTGTTATTGGAACAGTTTATCAAATCCAAATTGTTATATTTCTCATTATAGATTGTACTAAATCTTTTTTATTATGAATGAATTTTATGTTATTATTAAAAAAAACACCACACAAATTAGAGACATTTGCATTAAATAATTTCCACAAGAACACCTAATAGATCCAAAACTAGGATGTTAATATATATACACACATAAACAATGGACCACAATACCAATAAAAGCATACTTCAAAACAGTAAAACCTTGTAATGGGGTATAGCTTCAAGTTAGCAACATCGACACCTTTTTCAAAATAGAGCAAGTGCATCCAATTAAAACCACAACATTATTAAATTAAAAGTTGGTTCGAATTCGAAAGTAAAGGCATCAATGTTTCTGTGTCATTGTTGCTCATGTTCCATGCCTAAATACAATTCATCATCCACTCCAATAATCTGAACGATGGGGTCACAATAACCACAAATTCCTAATCGAAGGCCAAAGTCTAACCCATCTTTTTTCTTCCTATTTTAATTACAATTTTCAATAAACCAAAAAAGAAAAGTTCTTTAACTTATAAAAAAAATGATCTTTTTAGCTTTAAGAAGCATTAGTCACGTCAATAATTGTATGAATAATTTAAAAGAAAATAAAGATATAACCAAACCAGCATGTATATTCATATATAGTTTATAGACATTTGCAAACAGTGAGAGTTTTACAAATTGAACAAACTGATAAATTTGTCACCTCAAAATCTCATTTTCTCTCTACTGCTCCTATCCTTAATACCTATCTCCACCACACCGATTTGAAAAAACCTATGACCCATAGAGCCAGCAAAATACAAAATAAACATAGAGATTATCACAACTGATACTTAAACATGAATATAAGAGAGAAGCTATGGAAGACAAGCACACATTGGATAAGCAAGATAACCCATTTGCCAAACAAAGTCTTTCATTGGGTTACCAAGAAACAACCTTAGGCGAAAGAAAGAGAGTACCCAAAAACCAGCAGAGAGAGAAAGAGTAGGCAAGAATGGAAGCAAGTAAAATGTGAGACCCATTTTACATTTCCACCCTTAAACCCCGCTCAACGGCCACTATTCGGGCACTCTCTTGCAAAATGACCAGATCCACCGCAGTTATAACAGTTCCCCCCGCCACCGCCACCGCCACCGCCGCCTCCGCCACTATACCTACCGCCGCCGCCGCCTTGAGGGCAATCCCTAGCCATGTGTCCCATTTCTCCACAAGAAAAGCATCCTCCTCCGCCGCCAGAAGGCCCATATCCACCTCCAGACCTTCCACCTCGACCGCCACCGCCTCCATATCCTCCACCGCTACTGTACCCACCTCCACCATACCCACCAGAGCTTCGCCCACCTCTGCCACCGCCAGATCCTCCGCCGCGGGATCCCTGAACAGAGCTGCCATTCGGACCGGTGACCTCTACCGCCTTGGAACGGCCGTCATCGGACTGTTCGATCTGAAACTCGACATCTTCGCCCTCGCCGAGGCTACGAAAACCCTCAGAGCGGATAGAGGACTGGTGAACGAAGAGATCCTCACCACCATCGTCAGGGGTTATGAACCCAAAACCCTTCTGATCATTGAACCACTTCACCTTACCAGTCAATCTCTCCTCACTCATCTTCTTTCACCGCCTCAATAACAAACAAGGTTTAAACCCCCACAAACCCTTGAAATCTCAGAGGAATTCAAGAAAGAATTTGAAATCAATCAATCTCTCTCTCTCTCTCTCTCTCTCTCTCTCTCTGTCGCTATATGAGAGTGAATTTGGCGTGATAGGGTGGTGCTACTTATATTGGAAATGATGCGACTGCCACGTTACCCTTCACTCCGTTTTATTACCTATAGTTTAACAAAATAGAATTTATTCACTTTCAATTAAATTTTGAATTATCAATTAAAAAAAATATATTATTTTTTTAAATGTAATCTATATTTTAATTTTTTTTAAATAAATTTTATTAGAGTAACTATAGTTAATATTATTTTTAGTATATTTATAAAAATATATAAATATTTTATATCTATATTGAATAGTATTTTTATCTTTGTAAAAAATATTAAACAACACCTAAAATAAAATAAAACGAGTATTAAAAAAATATTAAAAATGAAGAGCATGGCAAACAAAATACTAATAAATGGATTCTCTTTACTGTATCTCCAACACATTTTTTATTTTTATATCAAATACAGGCTACTCATTTGATTTTCTATTTTCAAAATTTAAAATAAATTGAATTTGACTTAATCTAAAGTCAAATTTTATTTTTTTATTCTAATTATAATTAATATATTTCTATTTTTTTATATATATTATATTTTTTTATTGATCTATTTTTCAAGAAATACTATTTTTTTATAGAAAAATTTTATATACTTTTTTTATTTTAATAAATATTAATTTATATAAAATTAAAGTAAAATAAAGACAATAAATATATAGAATAAAAAAATATTTTATCCTTTTTTCACTCCAAAAAATATATTCTTTTTAAATAATGAGTATTGTTCGAAGATTTTTTCCTTTTTTTCTTTAGGGTAGTGTGGTAATGCATCTTCTTCTAGGTATGTGAATCCCAAACGACGGCTACTGGGAAATCCGTTGATTGATCCGACGGCTGGGGATTGTGGTGCAGTTGATATCGGGCGTTGCATCAATGTTTTCTCGTTTGTCCAATTCGTCCTTTCTGATTTTCTATTTTTTTAGCGGTAGACCATAAAATCTTTCTGGCTGCAGGGGTAATTTGGTAATAAAAAATTAAATTCATAGGGACTATGGAGGGTAGGGCCTAGGTCAAATCTGATTGTGAAATGACTATACTATCTGCAGCGAAATTTTTTGTTTTTTGTTTTTCATTTTTTCTTGTTTTCTTTTCATTTAAAAATTGAAAAATCAAAAAATCAAACCTATCTAGTTTATTTTTCTTAAATAATCAAACCAATTGAGCTAACTATAATTTTATTTAAAAAAATTAAATAGATATTTATAATTGTGGTCGATAATTATAAAAATTTGGTTTGAATTTTTTTATTTAATTAACTGATTTTTTTTATTTTTTTATAAATTATTTTTTTAAATATACATTTAGAAAAAAAATTTTATTTATTTACCTATATTGAAAACAGTTTTCAAAATATAAAAACTGTTAAAAATATAATTTTTTTTTCAAAATATATTTTTTCAATCGAAATGCCAAATAATACCTAATTATGTGTAATGAAATAATATTTTATTGAATTGTATTGTCCATTAATACTGTAAATTTTAAAAAATAATATATCTAAATAAATATTTATAAATATAAAATATTTTTATGATAATAGCATAATAAATAATATTAAGTTAAACAATGTTATTATGTAATAATTTTTTTGGTTTTTTATATAAGTAAATAGTATAAGATTTTTAATTTTTTTACAAGAAAATAGATATTTTATCAAGAAAAAAAAATTTCAATTTTCGTATATTATTCATTTGTGATTGAAAATTTTTTTATACAAAAAATATATTGTTAATGTTGAAAAAATCAATCAAAAGTACATGTATAAATAAAAGAGTACAAAAAAACTATTCAAATATAATAAACATACGATACAAAAATATTTTGATTTTTATTATATATAAAATTATTTCATCGATAATTTACAAAAAGGCCTAAAAAAATTTTACATTTAAAATTTAAATTATTAATAATTTAAAGTTTTTTAATCGTTATATAATATCTAGTTGTATATCGTCAATATTACTCTTAATAAACAATACAGTAGTTCTATATTGCTATATTTAATTAGTATGTATATATTAGTCTTATATCTTATCAAATCCTTAAAAAATTATTACATAACAGTCAATTATAATGTATCAAGGGATATTTAAAACAATGGTTATACAAAAATTAACTAAATCGAATTGACCCAAATCAATCCAAACTAAAAATAATGGTTTAGATATTTTCATTAATAATTATGATTTTGAAATTTTTATAAACTGATTTTTTTATTTAGTTTTTGATTGAAAAAATATCAATCAATTAAAACTGAACCATTAATATAACATTTTATTATATATATATATATATATTATATATATATATATATATATAATTTAAAATTTATGCGAAGACAACATTCCAAAAAATTATTTTTAAAAAATAAAATATAACTTCTTAAATAGTTCAAAATGAAGTTGTCGTTTTTATATTATAATTTGTGTTTTCCTAATGGATATCAAAATTCTCTTTTTATTATTGTAAAATTAAAAAGATTTGGTTTATAATCCATTGTGAAACTTTAAGACTTCAACCAATAATTAAAAAAAAAAAGAATAAAAATATTATTTTGAAGTCAGCAAAAAAAGTAAAATTATAACTAAATATATTTTTTACAGTAAAATAAATTTTAAACGTACTTGAAAGTGAAAGGAGTAGACTAAAGAGAGAGATAGAAAGTTCATAGAAGATGAAGATACTTGCTTATTGTAGTAATAGGTGGAATAAATATTTAGAATTGGTGTGAAAAATTATTCATAAATTTTTATTTTTTGAACCTAAAAAATTTATTGATTTAAGCCTAAAATATATATTAATTTTTTTAAAATAAAATTAGACAGTGTCTAAATTCGAACAAAAAATAATTATTATAAAATAGAATTTAATTGATAGTAAACTGAATTAAATTAAATATTTTTGAATGAAATTAATGTAAGATAATGAGATTAAAAATAAGATTAGAAAAAAATAAAAATTAATTTATGTATTAAATAGCAAAGAGTGGAAAATGTATAAGTAAAAGAAAAAAGAAAAAAATTACTGCTATTGTAATAGTAATTTATCCGAAGGTTTTGACATGATTTACATGAATAATAAAATTGAGTATGCTAAATTAGACGGTGTATAAATTCGAACAAAAAATAATTATTATAAAAGATAATTTAATTGATAATAAATTGAGTTAAAATGAAAATTTTGTTGTGTGAAATTAAAGTATGAGTTTGAAAATAAAATTAGAAAATAAAAATTAATTTATGGACTAAATTGTAAATAACGAAAAGTATATGAGTTAAAAAAAATAAAAAAGAAATTGAAAAAAAGTTAGGCTTACGAAAATTCTATGAACTAAATTGCAAATAATGGAAAATATAGGAGTCGAAGAGAAAAAAATAAAAAAAGTAGGACAAAAGTTGAAACTTAAAGAATTAATTGGTGTTGGAATAGTACTTTCCCGAACCACTGTGGACTAAATTGAAAATAATAAAAAAATATAGGAATCAAAAGATAAAAAAAAAAAAGGACAAAAGTTGAAACTCAAGAAAATTTATTATTGTGCTTTCCCGAACCACTTTTAAATTACTTAAAAAATTTTGAATTTTACACCTTTTTGCATTTATACCCAAATTAAAAAAAATTAAGTTTATTTATATAAATTTTTGATTTAGTAACAAATGTTTACCATATAAGTATATTATAAAGTAAACCGGTAGCGTTTTGCACAATACTAGAACCCTTTTAATCAAAGCAAAATGCTGCCGTTTTGTGTAGACAACAGGAAATGTGCCAATTTCCTTAACCTATCGCCACCTTTGATTTCTGCTCCTCACTTTTTTCCGTGTGTCGCAGGTACCACCGCAAACGCCTTGTACACTGCCTTAATTGCCATTCCATCATGCCACTCTCGTTCCGGCATTCTCAGACCCACCCAACAGCAATCACCCAGTTGTTCACTCATTCTCTGTGTTTTCGCCGTTGCCGTCCGCAAGGCTGAGAAAAATAATCCTGGACCGACCCAACAGCAGCCAGCAACCATAAGAGTTATTCCAAGTTCAGATTTTTAAATTTCTTTTTCTGCTTCAAGGCAAAATCGAAAAGGTAAATTTAAATTTACAATTTTTTTTTCTGAAAAAAAGTAATAACATAAATGGCTTTCTTGGAATTGTGAATAATGGAAGTTTCTTCAAAGGCATCAAAGGACTGGCTATGTTTTTGTGACGGAAATGATGAAAAAATAATTGGTTGAGCCATTTCTTTAGTTTGGTTGCATTTTTCACATTGTAACTAACATGATGTATTTAATCATAATTTTAAAAAGATATTTATAGAATTTTTTTAAATTAATAACTTTTGCAGATTATATAAATTTATCAATGATTTTTGTAGATTTTATGAAAAAGTACATTAAAATTTTGCGAGAAAGTGATAGAATTTTGGAAGTATTTTGTATATATAGAATTAAATAAGAAAAATTTTATAGTCTTTAAAAATTTGATGTTTATAACTTTTTGAATATTATTTTATTTTTATAAAGTTTATATAAATCTTGATTTAATACCACCTTATTTTTATAGACTTTTTTAAAAAATTTTAAAAATCTAAATTGAATATCACTTTTTTTATATATTTTTTTTTAAGTTTATAAAAATTCTAATTAAATATTTTATGATTTTTTATAGAATTTTTATAAATTCTAATTGAATATAATATAATTTAATTTTTAATTTTAAAACTTTTAAAAATTCGAATTGAATACACCCCTAAATCTTAAATTTTTACTCTTCTGCTTATTTTTGTTTGAAGAGATTTGAGAAAAAGAAAAAGAAAATTTTATTATTTGAATCAAATGGAAGTGGAGGAAGAGAGAGGAAAAGAAATTATTGTTCTCTATACAAAATGGCAGTGTTTTGCTTCTATTATGAGGGTTTTAATGTTGCCAAAATGGTAACATTTTGGTTTATATATTTATTTGGTAATATTTTTACACCAGGTTTATTATAGTTTTTAAGCTCATTTTCTATATATTTATAGTTTTTCATGCAAACGCCATAGAATTAGAATTTATTGTCAAATCTAAAGTTTATATAATTACATTCAAAATTTTCAAAATTAGATATAAATGTAAAAAAATACAAAATATAAAATTTTTTCAATATAATTTACCCTATATAATAATATGTTTTTGGAGCCATTTGAAGGGTGAATTCAAGCTAAATGGGCCAAATTGCAAGAAAATTCAAGTACGATTGGAGCGTTGAGAAAAGGTAGAAAGCTAAAGATAATTCAGACACTCACAATTAGATGCTTTTAGAGCTATCTCCGACAATATTTTAATTAAAGAGCATCTTTAATGAAATAAAAAATATTTTATAATATTTTTAAATATAGAAAATATAAGTTTTTTTAATAAATTTAATAGGTTTTTTTATTTTTTTATTTTTTATTTTACTTTCTCCTATACAAATAAATAATTTATCAAAAAAATATAAATAATTTTTATTATAAGAAAATAGAAAATATTTTTAGAAAAATGCATCAATAAAAAAGAGAATATAGGTGGAAAGTGGATGTACATTAATTACAATTAGAATAGTTATCTACTATCTTTTTAAAATTTTAAAGATAGAAAGTCTAGTAAAAATATTTTTTATGAAATAATTCTTTAAAATAAAGAGTATAATCTAAAGAGAATTTCAATTTATTCCAACAGTCTTTATTTCTAACTCTTGCTCAACTTGTATTAAACTACTTGTACTTTATCTATCATTTACTTTAATTGTTCAACTTGAATTACAATACAAATATTTTAGAGAAAATTTCAAAAAACAAGCTTGTGAATTTCAACTTTTGCAACTTTATGTGTGATTTTTTTTTTTTTACAAAATGGGTACTGTGGTTTGCACCATTAGCAACTTTAAATACATACATTTAACGGCATTAAAAAATTTAGGAAAATTTCAAAAAAAAAGGCCTATAGTTTCCAAATTTTGTAACTTTATGTATGTGGTATTTTTTTGTATACAAAATGAGTACTATGGTTTGTGTCGTTAACAATTTTAAATATATTTTTCTAACACTCAAAAGCACAAGAAGAAAAAGAGCAAAGTTTTCAAAACAACACGAGATAACTCTAGTAATTCAAGTAATGAAGAATCATGTAATGATACAATGTATGTTATTGAAAAATTTATGCATAAGTGTAAAAAATACTTTTGCAGAGTTAGTTCAGTTAAAGTAGTTATAACTCTATAATGAGAACTTGAGAAATCGAGAACTTCTAATGAAAAATTAACTAAATCTTTAGATGAATACAATTCTACTAAAGACAATATTTTAAATTATCATACCAAACTTGTTGAGAAAAATGTATTATTAGAAGATAAAATTAGTAGTCTCAAGAATTCTATTTCTGAATTCAACAAGAGGAATTTAAGTATATTTCTTTGACACTCGGAAGCAAAAAAAGGAAAAAAATAAAGTCTTCAAAGCAACTTGAGATTAATTAGTAATTCAAGTGATTACATGATGCATTTTATTGAAAATTTTATGTATAAGTGCGAAAAATATTTTTCTAGAATTAGTTCAGTTAAAGTAGTTAGAACTCCATAATGAGAATTTGAAAAATCGAGAATTTATAATGAAAAATCAACTAAATATTTAGATGAATACAATTTTATTAAATATAATATTTTAAATTATCATACCAAATTTGTTGAGAAAAATGTATTATTAGAAGAGAAAGTTGGTAGTCTCAAGAATTTCATTTCTAAATTTAACAAAGGAAATTTAGAAATGGAATTTAAATTACTAAATTCAACTTGAATTTCTAAATTCAACAAGGAGAATTGAAGTATATTTCTCTAACATTCAGAAGTACAAAAAGAAAAATAGTAAAGTTTTCAAAGCAACTTAGAATGACTAGTAATTCAAGTGATGAAAAATCAAATGATGACATGATGCATGTTATTCAAAAGCTTGTGCATAAATGTGAAAAATACTTTTCTTGAATTAGTTCAGTTAAAGTAGTTAAAATTCCAGAATAAGAATTTGAGAAATTAAGAACTTCTAATAAAAAATTAACTAAAAATAATGAGAATGAAATCTTATTAGATGAATACAATTCAACTAAAAATAAGATTTTAAATTATCATGTCAAACTTATTGAGCAAAATGTATTATCAGAAGAGGAAGTTAGTAGATTCAAAAATTCCATTTCTAAATTTAATAATGAGAATGAAATCTTTGATGAGATGATTATTATTAATTTCATCATTTTTCAATATAAAAATATGAAATTAGCAAATTCAACACTTATTTTTTTATCATTTTAATCATTAGAGTTATTTCAAATTGTTTTGAAAGTTTTCCTTTTTTTATTCTTGTCCTTTTGAGTATTATAGAAATATACTTAAACTTACTAACGTTACAAATTATAATATCTATTTTGTATAAAAAAATAACACATATTTAAAATTACAAAATTTGGAAATCACATATCTATTTTTTGAAATTTTCTCTAGATTTTTTAATGCTGTTAGGCATCATTATCAATGAAATTGGTTTACAAATGTAAATAATGGATCTCAATGCCATATTATCAAAATTTTAACTACAATTTCGAATACATTTCATCTTTGCAATTGATATAAATTTCAATTTGTATGATCCAATTAATATTTTAATATATTATATTCAATATTAACAATTAAAATATTATATTCTTTCAATTGTCAAATAAATTAAAATTTATCATTAATTATAGTTATTTTAATTAAAATACATAATTATATTTTAAAATTAAATATTATTAACTATATTTTAAATATTTTAATTTATATTTAATAATTATTTTAATTTATTACATCAATTATTTACATATCAATTACTATTAATTATTAAAATAATATCAATTTTATTATAAAATAATATAAATGAGATCCATTATAATTTTTAATTCCTTTTAAATTGTTTCTTTTCACCTTCATATTTTACAAGCTTGCATTTATTGCCACATTTCTTTTTGCAATTCAATTTATAATGAGATAATCATAAAGATATATACTTAAAGTTGCTAACAGATCCATATTGCATAAAAAATATCATATATTTAAAATTATAAAAATCGAAAACAATAAATATATTTATTTGAACTTTCTCTAATATTTTAATACAAATTGATATAAAAAAAAAAGTGGAAACAAGTATCATTTTTTTAATTTAAACAACAAGCTCATTAGAGATGCTTTTATACACTGTATTTAACTCTTAAAAAAAACCACATAGTGTGAAATTAAAGTGACTGAATATAGAATCATCCAGCGACTTTAAATTAGGTTTCAAATTAGATTTTCTCAAAGAAAAAAAAAAGGGCCTGACTGAAATTTATCGGTCCAATGGTTGAAAAATTAGTTTTGAGCAAAATGAATTTGAACTTTTATTTTAGAAAAAAAAACAAGAATTTGAAGGAATCTATTTGAACAAAAAGAATTTATTTAAATTCAGTAGAGGATATAGCCTACAGGGCTACTACTGACTGGCAAAATAGTCGGTCAAAGCATGTGCGGATCGGACTTGCCAATGACGAGACTCTGGTCCTTCCCATCGAGAAAAAGTTACAGCATTCTATGCGCCACGTGGATTTCTTTAGCTTTGCTCCTTCGCTTATTTCAAAACTATAATTTAGAAAAAGAAAAAGAAATATTTTCTTCTAAAAAAAAAGATATATTTTCTGCAATAATTTTGTCTTGAGATTTTTTTGGGGATAAGCGCTTGAATTTCCATCCACCTCTGACCACTGCCAAAAAATCACTATCCCAAAATACAATTCGCTCTTTAAATTGAAAAACAGTACAATTAAATTCTTAAATTTTATTTTTATTTATTTCAAGTAACGAATTGTATTAAATTAATTTAATTATTTTTTAATTAATAAAACATTAATATATATTATTTAAAATGATATCGTTGACCCACTATTGATTTTTTTTTTAAATTATTCCATGTAATAATAATTATTTTCTTCCAATTTAAACACCAAATTAACTAATTTTTCATTAGTTACATATCCTATTAATTTTCTATTAAATACTCTATCTAGCAATTAATTTAACTGCTCCAATCTCATTTTATAATTTTTCCAATTTAGTCTTTATCATTTATTTTCAAATTAAAATTTTTATTTCTATTTCCTTTTTTTTTTGTTCTCTTTAGTTTGAATTTAGATTTCGAACGGAAAAATGCTTTTAGTCTCTAAATATGCCTGTAAGTTGAGGTCCAAATATGTAGTCATAACACATTTGAATCAATTATATGTGTCTATTTTTCTTTAAATAGACACATCAAATTAACTCAAATGTATCTATTTTCCATAAAACAAGCGCAAATAATATTTTTTTAAAGTTTACAATCTCGGACAAAATACATAACATGTAATATTAATTCAACTTGTCTCAAATTTACAATAACTTCAACTCATTAGGCATCAGACTTTCAAACATCCATATTAAATCTAAATTCACAAGCTATACAATACCCTTTCAACATCTATATTAAATCTTAATTTCACAAGCCACACGATAGGCTTTCAACATCCAAATTAAATCTTAAATTCACAAGCAACACAACATCCAAATACTCAAGTAATCATTGTACACAAGTCACAAAAATACACGGAATTCAAATCTTAATTTCACATTCTTAATTTTAACTTTATCTTCTCTAATTTTTAAAGAGTACCAATACTTTCAATTCTAATTAAAATTACAGACATTACTAGACATAAAATATATATTCTTTAGTTTTAAATAAAACCAATCCATAAATCACATATCATGTCTATATTTACTATGAGGCAAAATCATTCAAGTAAATTAACAAAAAAAAAAAAAAAAAAGGAGCAAACTTGAATACAACAAGGAACAGAGCAGCGAGACTACTGGCGAACACGAACGAAGGGACTACAGGCGAACAAGAACACGAATAAAGAGGAACCACTAGCGAACAAGAAAACGAATGGAGAGGGACTCGAACTACTGGTGAACACAAACTTGAATAGAGAGGTGCGAACAAGAACGGAGCGGTGGAATACAAACCACGAATGGAAAATTGCAAATAAGAACGAAGCTGCTGTAGGGTTTGGATGCGAAATGGCAGAAACTCTTGGTTTTCCTTTTCAAATGGAAGCAAATATAGAGCGGTTATGAGACTAAAGGAAGATATGCAAGGGGTTTTATTATAAGAGCATATTCGTCTGGTTTGTGGAAAACAAACGTATCTAAGCCCTCGTATGCGTATGTTCTCCAAAGACTAGATGCATCTAAGTTAAACCAAAATGCGCCTTTTTTACAGGTTAGATGCGTCTTTTTGTTGAAAACAGACACAACACATTTGAGCAAACTCTGATGCATTTGTTTTGCTGTAAACAAACGCAGATAATTAGCAAATTGAAATTTAATTTATAAAAGTATCACACATCGACATTATGTGTGCGTTATTTATAAAACAAATATATTTAATTTTCATATAAAATTATTTTGTACTAATATATTATCATAAAAATAATTAATTTTTAATATAATTTATGAAAATAAAATGAAGATAATTTTAAATTGAGCTTAAAAATTATCACTTTTCAATTTATGATTAACTTAGCAAGTTTTATCAAATGGGATAGAAAATCAAGATAATTTAGAAGCTTTTTTTATACTTGGATAAAATATAAAGGATTTGATTGTACAAAATCAAAAGTTCATGATCCACTTATACTTTTGATATAGCTTAGGGCTAATTTGACACATTTACTTTATTTTAATGGGATAAATGGCCTCATTTTAAGTGAGGCCTGTCAACTTTCATTAGTTACAGGGGAATTGAGCTAACTCACAAGAACTTGAGTAGTTTGATTACACCAAATTTAAACTTAAGAAACTTAATTATAATGAGTCATACTTTAGGGTATAACTCTTTTTTTTAATATAGTTTAGAAGCTAATTTGTTCATTCAGCCTGAGAAATTCTTATATTTAATTGGGAATGTTATGATATTCTAATACTACTAGTTAGGAATACTGAACGCTAAAAGTTTGATACTATGGAAAAATAAACAAAAGCAATCAAGAAAAGAGACAAGTAATTTAAAGTAGTCGTATTATGCTAATTTCGAATTTGTGAGTATTATTGCATCTTGATCGGATATAGATGATAAAACACTAGTTGACCTCATCAATGTGCTACCTTGCAAAATATACAAGGAACCAACTTTCATGGTTTTTATCAGCATTAATGTACCAAAAGTAACATATATAGCACCGCCATGTACAAAAAATCTGCATCCAATTTGATCTAGTGTGTTGAGGGATACCAAATTCTTCCTTAAATATAGAATATACTGAACACTAGTGAGAGTTTTCGCAATGCTATTGAACATGCAAATTGTAACAGTATCAATCTCATGAATTCTACAAAATACATCATTACTCATCCACATAACTCCATCTTCAACTAAATTTAAGGTAGAAAATGTCCCTATTAGGACACATATGGTAAGAACATGTAGAATCTAAAACCTAGTCTAACTTGAATCTATCCTTTTCACTTGTGACAGTAAGTACATCACCATCATTATAGCTATCAGCAACACTTGCGTGAGCAGCACTATTATCCTCATCACCCTTATTTTTATTCTTTAATCTCAAACAATCAGCAATTACCTTTCTTTTTGTAATAATGACAAGTCACATTCTTGACTCGTCCATTACCTTTATTCTTACCACTAGAATCCTAAACTAACAAACCCTCACTTGAATATTAATTGGACTTTGACAACTGGTCATCAATCAATCACGTTACAAAAGAGTATTCTTAATCTCTTCGGTTGTAATCTCTTTACGATCATGCAACGGGGATCTTATGAAATGATTTTTAATACATAGGTAGGGAACACAATAAAGTAATCACCAAATCCTCATCATCAATCTCCACATCAATAGTTTATAGATCAATAACAATATTAGCAAATTCATCAAAATGAGGCTTAATAGATTTATCATCCTGATGACGAAGTTCCTTGAGTTTGCTCCTCAATCGCAAATGATTAGTGACTAACTTCATCATATATAATAACTTCAACTTGAGTCAAACAGTAGCGGCTGTGATTTTCTTTGCAACTTCTTTTAACATCTCATTAGGGAGATAGAAAAACAATGATGATAAGACTTTTTTATCTAGCTCTTCCCACTGTGAATCTAACTTGGATTCTTGCTTCTTGCTCTTTCCATACAAAGCTTTCTCCCAGCCATTTCTAAATTAGGATGGTACACATCTTTACTTGCCAAAGATCGAAATTAACATATCTATCAAACTTCTCAATATCAAACTTGGTCGAAAATACCATTATATTACAACAGATGATCCAACTAGGGCTCTGAAATCACTTGTTGTAATGCTCTAATACCACTAGTTAGGAACATTGATGGCAAAAGTTTGATAATGCAAAAAAATAAACGAAAGAGTCAAGCAATTTAACACGGCTCAGCCAAATGTGCCCGCATCCACTGAAGATGAGAAAATTTATTATGCCAATCAAACGAAACTGGAGATTACAAATAATAAAGCTCCACAACCCAAACAAAGCGAAACCCAAAAGTTTAAAAACTTAATACAAATGCCGCTGAACAAAATCACTAAATTCCAATGTTACTTCATCAATTTTCTACGGCTATCAAATGATATTTATAGCCCCAAAATTCTATCAAAAAATGTCCAAAAATAATAGTTGGAGTAGAATAATAAAATAGAAGTCCAAACACATCAGAAAACGAAATCCAAGTTGAGCTTTGATACTCCACACGGGCATATGGACACAAGCGTGTTAAACTAGAATTGCAAAACAGTACGGGCATGATGAGGACAACACAAGTGTGCAACCAAGAACAAAGCTACCTAAAGACGCTGATTTGTGCCATACTCCACCAGGGGAAAAAGAAAAAAAAAATTGCACCTTATTGTATAACAAAAATAAATTGCTTTTGAAGTAAAAGTTTGTCCAATTAAGCTCTTAGAGTTAAATTTTGGTTACAAATTGTCCCATAGTTGTTTTTTTGATAAAATATCCAATGGTGCTTTGACACATGTAAGCCCATTATAAATCAAAACACATAAAGGATGGAAAAATTCTTTTGAATGTTTATTTGAAACCTCTTTCTCTCTGAATTAATTTAAGTATTTTTTTTTTCTTTTGCTCATATTGTTAAAAGCTTAATCAAAATAAAATCTCTAGCGCACGCAAGCAAGTTCTTCATTTGTTCTATTATATTTATCGTGTAATAAAATAAAATTTATTATATTTTAATTGATATTTTAGATTACAATAAAAAGTAAATTCCTTTTCAACTTTATTGCTGTCTTGATTTTTAAAGTAAGTTTTCTCTATTAATGAAAGTTTTCTTTATTAATTACATTTAGTCTTTCTAAAAAAAATAATATAGTCATTTTATATCTAAAATTATGTATATTAAATAACATTCTTAAATTTTGCAAAAAAATCTAAAACTACGGATAGAATAGAACAAACAAAGTAATTACGATAGAGAAAAGTCTATTTATGAAGTTTGGATTTGGAGCCATCTTTCCGAAACTCCATCTTTCAGAGTTGAAATTGAAATTTGCTTCCTTTTGTTCTATATAACAGCCATGTTTGACATTGTTTTTAGAAAAAGCGTTTTTTAGAAAAAAATTTGTATTTTTAACTTTTTTGAGTTTTTAAAACTGTTTTTAGTAGAAGCAGATAAATAGATATTTTTTTCAAAAGTAAATTTAAAAAAAACAGTTTATAAAAAATTAAAAAAATGAAAACTTGTTTTTATAACTTTCAACAGTAATCTCATACACTCCAACGTCAATTAAATGACCATTAAAATCCAATGCATAATTCTAAAGTCCACCTATTTGCCCAACATAGCTAATTTCTTTAAAGAAGAAATTTCACAGTTTGATGATATTTAAATTTTTTTTTCATAATTATTGATAGTTATGTATTTTTTTATTTTTACCGAATTTTTTTTTTCTATGAACTCACTGCCGATTCTTCATTGTTTGACTCTACAATCCTTCCTAATATGAAACAATCTCTCTCTCGTATTTTCTTCCATTTTCTCCCTCTCGCCAACAAAGTCGTTTGACCCTCAAATTCTGCTAAATTCTTCATTCTATACACTCCAAATGATGGTGTTTTGGTTAATATCGCTTAGTTTGATGCCGACTTCCACTATCTCTCTAGTGAGAAAATTCGTGAATGCAACCCATGACTACATATTTGGGTTGTTTGTATCTGAAGAAAAAATTGATAATGTTGCCTTTCAAATAACATTGTTTCCTAATAAAGGATTTTCCATCGGTTTTATTTTTGCATTGCATGTGTATGTTTGAAATTCATTTTAAGTGAATTTTGTGATCTACGTTTTTTTTTTCATTTAATATCTTCTTCTTCTTTGTTTTTTTTTTTTAGTGAAAATCATTGAGGTATTTCCTAGATATATCCGAAATATTTTTAAGATATATCCAAGAAATTGTCAAGGTATACTGGGTGAATTGCAGCGATTGTAACTCAACTATGTAAATTATAACAATTTAGTATATCAAAAATTATTTATAACATAAAATCATTTTTGAAAAATTGAATTATTACAATTTGTATAGTTAAAATACCGTCAGTGAAAATCACCCCAGGTATACCCAAGGCTCCAAAAAGAACTATACAAATCAAGTTTAATATTCCACAAAGAATAACATAAGTCAAACAATACCTTATACTATTTATAAATTATTCAATTATTATTATTCTTCTTTTTTATTCTATTTTGGTGATAAATGAATCAAGATATTTCCAAGTTATACTTAAGGAGTAGGTTAATATATTTCCAAGGTTCCATGGTGAATTATATGAATAAGGTGAATTATTAGAACCAAGTATAATATATTTTAGATAATTTTCAAAATTTCGATACTGTTGTAATATTTTGACATATTTTTTAATAAAATTGAAAAAATCTTAAATTATTATAAATCTAATTATTTCAACTTCAAAAACAGATAGAAATCATTTTCGATTGAAAAATAATATAATAGAAAGAGAAATGCAATAAAAAAAGATAGAATTCTATTATTGAGTATCCATCACTAATAGGCTAAGAATTAGCTATTAAAGATAAGAAGATTCGAACGGAAGACTTTCCACAATTTTGACAAGTGATAATATCATTTCAAGTTAACTGTAATTATCACTCCACCTTTTCATCAATATATCTATTTCCATTTTTCAGCATTTTCTCTGTGTTGGATCTTTTTAATTTTTTAATAGTTTTTTTTATGTTTTATACTAATCATGCCATATATATATATAAAATAAAAAGTACAAAATATGAAATAACATAATCTTTTATATTTGCAATGTTTAGGTACTCTCATAAATCAAATTATATTAGGCAAAAAAAATTTAAATATAATATTCGTATTTATTTTTTATAAAAGTGATCAAAATTCAATAACAACAAAAAAATTAATGAGAAATTAATATTTAATCAAAATTAATAAAATTTATTTTTTATCTGCACGCCAAGTGCGGGAGCATGACTAGTTCATTAAATATCTATATTTATTTGCAACGATTTATTTTTATTTTTTGAAGGAATTTGCAATGATTTATTGAACACCCTCAAATGATTTATTGGATACTTGAAATTACTAATGTCTCGTAAATTTTACAGTTTTCCATAGGTAGTCCAATTATAACAATTCAATAGTTGAGAAAATTGATGATTACAAGAGTCTATTAAATAAATTTTCAATTGAGAGGACTTAATCGCATAAATTGATACAGTTCGGGGATCAAAATATATTTTTTTCTGAAAGAAAAAGTTTTAAATAAATGCTGGATTAAGACTGCTCATTACCAAACAGACTGGAATACATTTTCAGATTTTTTTTCCGAATTAGCATGCTCAAAAGTCCAAACCAAGTGATGTACAAAGTACCCTGCATTTCTTCTATGTTATCTATTAACCATCGCTGAATTTATTTCCAGTTTGGTATGAGTTGTATCTTTCAAGGATAATGGTTTCATTCAGCCTAGCTATCTCTGGCTTTATATCCTTTCAGGCTAACACAGAGAAAAAAATGGAAAGAAGGGGAGATGAAAATGGAGAAGACTGAAGTTACCCTCCACTTGATTATGGCAGAATATGCTGATCATGAAGAATGTTGGCTAAAAAATTGTAGAATATAATTTGGAGGTAGAATGTGCTAAAAGAAAATTAATTAACATAAGATCAATGGCAACAGCGGTGCTGCTTTATATGTACAGTCGAAGAAGAAGAAGAAAACTAAGAACCAAAAAACAAAAGTGATAATGTTTGTTACAGAGTTGATTTTTTTAAAAAAAGAAAATTTATTGAGTTAATGGAATCCTCTTGAACCTCTTGACTGATAGAGTTCCAATCTACTCTTTGCATCTGGTAATAAAGATTCAATTGCTGGTTCTTGCATTAAATGTGCCTGCTTTGATGACCATTCAAGCACAATAAGCACCTCTTCATTTGCAAGAGTCTCACTATCAGGGCAATTCAATGCGATGTAGCACAAAAGAATGAGTGAAGGAATTTGAACCATTTGTTCGCCGAAGTAAACCAGTTGAATTAGGTGCTTAGCACCTGTTGCTGCGATTATAGCCTTTGAATGATTCACACAAAGGTAGTTCTCTGTGGTGGCAAGCTTGTTAAGTGCAATTGCTGCTTCCATTGTCACTTGAGGTTCCCTTTCGTCTAGTAGCCTCACTAATGGCCCGATGATCCTTGTTTCTGTTGCTCGAAAGGTTCTTGCCAAGTTACCGATTGATCTGATGCAAGGTATGAGCAATTCCGACTCTGCCTTCTCGATAACTTTGAGTAGCTGATCAACAACTGCTTTTGCAGCTGGAGATGTTGGCTTGAAAGCTGACCGTCTCAAGTCAGGAGTTTGTTCGGCTACAGCTGCGATTTCCATCAATGCCATTGCTGAATAGGATTGAATATCATCAACACCTTTCTCCAACAAAACTGCGAAGCACAGAAGTGCTCGTGACTCTGTTATGCTGCGGCATATGTTCACATTTCCTTTGCAGAGTTGCCAAAGTGCCCTTGCTGCCATGGCCTTCAACTGTGCTTTTGTAGCTGGGTCTTCAAATTCCCTCCCTTTTATGCTAGTCCCAGTTAAAACATGGTGGTGGTGTTGATTGTTGTGGTTTTGTTTTATGTTGGTTTGGTTGCCTCTAACCTGGGATGGGGGTTGAGTTTTTGTGGGACTTTGTGTTTGATTCGGCTTGGAAGTGGTATTAGCAGTCTGGTTTTTCATAGCCATAGTGTTGGTCACCACATTGTGCATTTGGTTAGGAGTCCTATGGTTCATTGGATGGGCAATTTTTGAGTTTTCATCTTCATTCTCCTTTTTCTCATTAGGATTTGGATTATTGTTGGCCATAACAACTGAATGAATAGACATAGTTTGCTTACTTGCAATAGCATACTTACTATGCTCTTGAACCGTCTCGAAAGCAAGATGACTAACAAGAAATCGAATGATATTGTTTTGCGCGAAATGGTCTTGACATTTTGGATGATTTGCAGCCAATTCAGACACAGCCCAAGCCACTACTATCTGAACCTTCATATGACCTTCTTTGAGGATTTTCGCAAACACATTACAAACACCAGCATGCACAATCTGTTCGACACTTTCAGGATCACGTCCTAACAATCCAATAGCCCTGGCAGCATTTTCTTGACCCTCCATTTTCCCTTCTTTAGCCAACCGGAGCAACGGGGGAACTCCACCTTCCTCAATAATCAGCTTCACATACCGATCATTATCTCGAGCTAACGAAACTAATGAAGCAGCAGCATCAGACCTTTCCTCTAACGAACCTGTAAAAAGAATAGCAACCTGTTCCCATATGAGACAAAGAATAGGCTCATTAGCAGCGATAGGAGGCAGTCCTAAATACTCATCGTCACGATCATCAGCTGAAGCCGACACACGCAGAAGCCATGAAACGTCTCCTATCGAATTCTCGAGCTGCATCAATGTTTTCCGAAAGGCACCGGATGGGATGATGGTGAACATACGTTTCATTATGCCTGTGGCCCTGCATTTTATCACCAGAACAAGGGCTTTATCAAGAACTTGCTCTGTATCATCGATAATTCGCCTCGTTGGCCGTTCATATAAGTCATTGCTAGCGCGGGCTGCTTGGCGTAGTAGCGTAGCTAGCTTCTCCGTCTTGGCTTTAAGCTCTGCGCAATCTTGCTTGAAAGATTGTGCTTCATCGGCTGCTTTTGTCACCTGGTCTGCTAATTGTATTGGCCTAGCCAGGATCTCTTTAACAATGTCCGCCATGGCCAAAGCGGACCAGAACTCGTAGAATTCAAGATTACCTCAACGATCAGAATTCAAGAGAGGAAAATTAAACACCTAATGGTTTTTTTTTTTTTTTTAGATGATGAAACTATGGCTTTCTTTGTTGGTTTCTTCCTGGATTACATTCTTGTATCTAGAAATCGGTGGTCATGGGGGCGGTGGTCGTGGTGGCGGAGGTCACGGCGGCGGAGGATTTTGGTGAAGAGAGAGAGAGAGAGAGAGGTGTTTGTAATGGTCAAACGTGTTTTTCTCCAAAATTGGAGTTAAATATACAAACGGCCTTCTAAGGTATTAATAGCAAGTGAATTGATTGGTTGGCTCGTCCCTTCTTGTTAAGCAATTCTAGTCCAATAGAGAGTGAACCCCGCGTTCGTTAGAATTGGACTTGTTGTTTCCTTCTTTAGAACAGGATTTCCATAAATACAAATTGCTAGGTAGAATTTTCTTTTACTTCCCAAACATTTAATTTTTCCACTCTTGTATATACCTAGCAAAATAAAATAAATAAGAATATTTAAAGATCTCAACTCTTTAAAAAATTCATGCAAACACCTTAATTTTCTATTTTATTACATTTAGAAATATTTAAATTATATGTTATTAATATAATATGAATTATAATCATGTAAATCAGTCGAATAGATCGTTCTGATAGGATCGCTTTTGAATTTGGAGTTAGTCATTTTAGTGTAAGTTGAATATTAGATCATCATTTTCAAGTTAATATCGGGCATATTAAAGTTCAAGATATTCTAATAGATTAAAAAAATGAATTAAGCAAAAGTAAAATAGGTTCTTCCTTATAACACAAACTGAGAAAAATGAATTTTCTATTTGATTGCGACTTGTACTCTAAAAACATAAATAAATAAAAGAAGATGTTGGTTGGTTAAGACTTAAAATTTAAATATAGATTAATTTAAGTAGTTAAGTGTATGTAATATAGAATATAGATATAACTAATTAACTATATATTTTTTTAATTTATAACTAAATAAAAACATAACATCTAACTAGCTAGAATTTGGCAAATGTTATAAAATAATATAATATGTTATACACTCAGCCTACGGTACCCCAGATATACCGGTATGACAGGCATAATAAACAGCTGAAATTCCAAAATATTCATCAATGGTTAATATTGCAAATTAGTGAATAGTTCAGATAAAATGTATCAGTACGGCTAGTATATGAACGGTTGACATTCCAAAACATTTATCAATGGTTGATATCGCAAATCAGTGAACAATTCAATGAAATATGTATTCATCCAACAGTTTATATACGAACCGTATGGTACACTAACATACTGTAGATAGACCCATTTAATAATACTATTTTTTATAATAATTATAGATATTATTCATATTTAATATATATAAATTCATAATATTAATTATTATAATTGTGGAATTATATATGCTCTTCATAGCGTTAAATTGATTTCCGGTTTTTACCAATAGCACGGCTACAACAACAAGAAATAAGGGTCTAGTGATATTTCATTATTTATGCTATGATTATTACGACTCTCATACTATGTTAAATTTTTTATAATTGAATATTTAAAGATGTGATTTTTCATTAAGTAATTTATAAAAGTATAACCCTACTGCATACAACGGAAAGAGGAATAAATCATATAGAATAGAAATAATCAAAATATATAACAGAATAGGAAAACTAGAATTCTCTTTTAAATAGAAATACAATATTCTAGAATACCAAGAAAAAAAAAAGAATTTTCTCTAATATCTAATAGATATTGGTTGATTTTAGAATGTCCTCCAATTAGTGAGGCTTGTTGCTATGTTTCTTCTTCTTTTTTTCTTTCTAATTTATTGGGAACGTACTCCTCAGATTGTGAAATCATAATTAAAATTTCAATAGCACCTTGCCATTGTAAGGATAGTAAGGATATCTTATTCTTTAATACAAGAAAAATGCTAAATAGCTAGTGATAATCTTACATATTATCGACGGATTTAACGATGGATAAAATTTGTTGCTCTATTGCAAAATCTGGTGCGAAAGGCGTTAAAAATGGCGATGGCATTGTGAGAAACTAGTGAGGAAAATGTAGCGATAGATACTTATTGGTCGCTATCTTTGGCGGCATATATTGGCACCAGGTAGGAGTGGTAATATGACGGATTTTTCCATCTTCAGTTCCGATTCTCTACGGAAAATTTTTTTTGGTTCCCATCCCTGCATCCGACGGGGACGGAGCATCCGAACCTAATCTTATTTCCGATTTTTATTATTTTTTTATTTTTTCAATATTTAAAGTTATTTTTTATTTTTGTTGTTTTAATTAATTAGTTAATTATATAATTTTTTAAATAAAAAATATTTTTTTACTTTAAATAAATGTTATATTCTTATTTTACTATTTTTAAATTTATTAATTATACTAAAATATAACATGTGATGAAAGTTTTATCACCTAATACAAATCAAATAAACAATTTTTCTAGTACCTTAGATTATCAGCCAAATAAAAAAAAAATGAAGAGTAAAAAGAAAAAAATTATCAAAAAAAGATAGTTCCTTAGACTATCGTAGAAAAGAAGAATAGCAATCTTCCATGGCAATAGCAAAAGTTTCAACTGAGCAAATGAAGAATTCCAACAACTTAAATTTCAGATTCTGAGAAAAGAGGTAGATTAAGTCCAAAAATTAAAAACCTAATAGTAAAAATTGAAAAAAAAACAAAAACAACTAGAGTTCGAACCTCCAGCCAGACCAAAAATCCCTTGGTTTCTTTCAAATCAATATGTTGAAGTTCTTTAGAAATATAAAGATGTTGCTGTGGGGTATTAGGATTTACAACTTAGTATTTTAGACGAATTGCTTCCTTACTTTGTTCTCTATCTATTTGTGGACTGGAAGGGGTGGAGGCGGCTAAGGAAGGAAATGCCGAAATGAGGAGGTGGGTGGGGACAGTTCTTTTGAAAAGTTCTTTTTATACCTAGGATTTTCTATTTTTTTAATTCTTATTTTAAAATAATTCTTATTTTTATATATATTTTCAATCACTTACATGGTTTTGATATAAAATAAATTATTTTTTCTACTTTCATGCAAAGTTATAATTTTTGTTAAATTATTATATTTTTAGAAATAATCATTGTTTAACTAGAGTTTATATAAATACACTTTTAGTAAAGCTTTTATAATTTATTTGCTTATACTTACAAAAGTATATTATTACATTTCATATATTTATTATGGCTAATAAATATTTTGAACATTTTCTATTACTCTATAATTCTTTGAATCACTGTTTTTAAAAAAAAATAGAATTTAGTATTGCAAATGTTAAATTCTTTAAAAATATTTAAAATCTTTTGAATGGACCATTTAATTTGTAGAAATTGTTACTACAAATGTACAATTCTTTTAATTTGAATAATTTTTAGCTATTTTAACTATGATTTAAATATAAATTAATTTTATTAAATGTTTGAAAGGATTTTAACTATGATAAGAATACATCCCAATTTTTTAAGCATATAATTAAATTGTTAGAAATTTTGGATTAATGAAAAACTTCTATATATAGATGGTATTATAATATATATATATATATATATATATATATATATATATATATATATATATATATATATATCATTAACTAATAGAAACTTCTACACATATGATGATATTATTGTAAGAGTATATAGTTTATATATACTTTATATAAGAGTATAATTGAAGATACTTATTAAAAAATATTTATATAGTTATATAAAAA